>CAOJBK011308690.1:0-11555 GCA_948294925.1 Codiaeum variegatum | reverse complement strand
GAGATGAAGTATTACCAGAGACCCTTCGCACAGTGTGGGGTAGGGAGTAGGACCTGTCATCCTCACGAAGGAAGGAGGAGCTTATGATCAAGCCTCGATCAAACAGGCAATGACAGGAGGCTAGGGCTTGGATGCCTCGGGCATCGGCCATAGTCATATTCTTCTCCAACTTCTCCAGCTTGGGCAATCCCCTATACTCGCCAGGGAACCCGAAGCCCACTTGGCCCTTCTTCAACTACTTCAACACTCTCACTAAGAAGAACTTGTTCTTCTAGTCATCGACCTTGTTCTCCTTGGCCCCGAACAAGGTCCGTAGCGGCTTCTTTTAGAAACACCATATATATGGCTCACTAGAAACGGAGAGATTAAAAAAAGCCTGAAACATCTTCGGGCTCGAATCGGTGATGGCCAAGACACAGCAAACCACCTCGAAATAATGGAGATCCTCAATTGAGTTGGGAGTTAATATCATCGGGTTGACTTGAAAATACTCAAAACAGCAACAGAAGAAAGGAGAAGGGGGGAGAAGCAAGCTCCTGATGAGGTGATCATAATACCAAACGTAGTATCGATCCCCCTTTGGCAGTTCAACAGCGATGTTGGCCGTAAAAATTCTAGAACTCGTATGAGGACGGTCAACGCAGATAAATTTAGACATGGAGTCTATGTTGTCCTGGAAGACTCCAAACTTAAAGGTCATAAGTGTAAGGTCCTTCATGTGTGGCCTCACCATGTTATTCAGATAAGTCACAGTATCTTGAGCCTTACTTTGTTTATGAGGCTTCTCCACCTCGAGGAAATGTTTCTTGGATTGTTTCTGTAATGGCGCCATTGCAAACAAACAAGAAGAAGATTAGTAGAAGTTTGAGAAGACAAAGAGAAATAAAAAGAAAGAGTAGAAAGCATAAAAAATTCAGAGAACAGAAAGTGAAGGAAACTGGAGGAAATGGGTTTATATAGGTGTCTAGGAGCATTATAAGCCCAAGATAACAATCCGAGGCAGACAGCTGGAGCATAGTAACTATCGCCAGCTTTAATGCTCATTATGACTCTTAAAGGCTCATCATGACTCCGTTGAATGCACCACAAGTGGCAGAAAATGATATGGTGCAACAGAGGCGTCGTTATATGGAGAAGTGCAACGGTCTCACCCGAGCCTGACAAAAGGTTGCGTACAAGGCAATGAAACATCGCAACTGACCAGTCCAAAAGCCACGTGAACCCTCCTATCTCCTCCATTTGAAATTCAAAATTCAAATTTGTCGCCCAAGCGAAGGCACACAGTTTCGAGCTTAGCGAACCCTACCCAAACACTCTTTAAGCTTTGAAGCTTTTGAGTGCTAACACTTAAGGGGGACTACTAATACGGCCCAGCATCAGCCAGGTTCGCCCTCAACTAAGGATTGAAGGTTCACCCGAACCTCTTGACACCTTGGTTCCTTCCGAACCCCTGACCTTCAACAGGTTTGCTTCATTAGCCTTTAGGGTTCGGAGGTTGTCAGAGACAGGTATCCTTAAAGCCTTGAAACTACTCAATGGTCATATCACAAGTTCTATCCATGGGTACTTTGCAACACTTCTAAAGTGGACATATGTCCCACTACAGTGGATTTCACCCTATAAATACAATATCTTAAGCTTTATATAGATAAGTTCACTCCAAAGACTAAAACTCATATTTTTCCATCTTTGAGAAATGTTTCTCTCTTTACAGAGATTCTGACTTAATCGTTGGAGGGTTTACGTCAGACACATGTCCGACCACCCCTGATCATTGTGTCCTCTTGCAGGTAGTTCGAGTCTAACCAGATGAGTCACTCTCCAATAGCGTGTCGACCCACCACGCATCATGCATCATTTTAGAGGATGGAAATGCAATAATTCAAAAGGCGCCTATTAATTAGTTTATCCTATTTGCTTCTACCAATTAAAAAATGGTGAACTTTGGCAAAAGAAAAAAAAAATATAATAACAAATGATGAGTCGTCATCTCCTACGAATATTTCTATATAATCTTCTTCATACTAATGGATATAATAATTATTGTAGCATAGCTGTTATTTTATAGTATAAATAATTAGGATTCAATTTCATTTTTGGAGAGCGTGCTCTTAACTTTATATGATGTAAATGTACCTTCTAAATCTTCACTCACCATGATGTGGGGGTCGTCTTTGATCAAAATTGGGCAATGATTTTTCTCTTCAGCCTTTTTTTAATCACTGAAATATCCCATGTGGCAGGTTTGACTAGCCTGAGGCCTTTCTATTCTTACTACTATAACATTTCCCCACGCTTTTTTTCTTCTGGCTAAAAATATATATATGGAATGGCAGCAGGAAGCGCGCAAGTTCAAGAGGACCGAACTCCAACAGTTAGCCCTTGTTATTTATTGAAGTTACTAACTAAAACACATTCCTACATACAAGCAGGGTTCCACATTCCGTTGTCTCCAAAATGGGAGTGGGTTCTTCATATCTAAATAACAGTAGCCCGATCACAGCATTATCATGTAAAAAAAAATTAATGCTTGAAAGACTTGCTAGGTAACTACCTAATTCAACATGGTGCACATGTATAGAGCTGCTGAGGACCAGATTATCTTACTAATTATATAATGCATTCATACGACTGATATTCATTGAACAGAACTACTCTTCTACATGACATCTGCCAACCATGATTCTTTTAAGCTTGTGCTCTCATATAAGAGGAATGGTTAAAGTTTATAAAGAAGCACTAGACAAAATGGATCGATTCCCCAGTCTCTGAGTGTAAAATCTTACCAGAGCACAGAGGAACAGTAAAAAAGAATTTGAAAAAGTTGCATCTTAAGCTTTTCTAAGAATTAAAATCTTGAAGTTGAATAAAGGGTTGTCAAACAAAATGCAATTATCCATTCTCCTGCAGAGTAGTTACCCAATCCCTTCTATAAGAACTGGTTTCAGATTAAAAAGTTCTTTTGTTTTATGAGAATGGACTTGCACGCAAAAATCTAAATCCCCACGTCAGATATTCTAATTGAATGGACTCGATAATCCTAATTCTCCAAAACAGAGCACCTAAAAATAAATTGTTATTTAAAAAATACCAGCCAACCAATCCAAAGCATAATGGATTTTGAAATAAGACAGCAGCAAGAAATGACAAGAGGCTGGATCAGAAAAAGAAAAGGTAAGAACTTGCATCTTGTTATAGTGCAAAAGATAAATAATTTTGACAATATGTTGATAGACCATGGAGGTGATATAAACAAGAACTAATGACAATTCTTCTATAAAACAACCTTGATGTGGATAAAAGTTAGCAGTTCAATTCCATATTCACTACTATAGGTATAGAGCAAGGCAGAGGCTCAAAATAAATAAATCTCCTGGCAAATCTCTGCATGATTTCATGTTTTATTTTTTCTGGTTATTTTAAAAAATAAATTTAAATAATTAATAGCAAATTATAAATAAAACATTAATATATTACCTAAAAAAATATACACACAAATGCATGTTTACTAGGTTCAGGTCCCCATGAGATGAACAAGCAGAGATTCTCAGGCTATGTAACATCACATAACAGTTTAATTTCCAAATGTCAACTGCAGAAGGTTTTAGGCAAACTTCGCATGACAAGATCATTTAGAAGTAGAGTGAGGTAAAATACAATAACAGAACAAAATCTGTTCAGAAATTACTTACCTAAAATACTCCCAATTTAGGATACGAGGCATAAGCTAGAGTGCGATGCAGTCAAGCATACAAGTATTCAACAGTATCTAAACCAAAAGCAGATAAATCAAGTGGAAAAAACATCAATTAAGTAACTAACACCGCTAGTTTCAAAAAAAAAAAAAGTACCTAAGTTTGCTTGGCTATGCATCCAAATTGATAGAAGGCATGAGAATAATCAACTCTACTGGGTTTGTATTTCAGTAAACTCTATCTCTATGTACCAAAAAGACATGCTAAAACAAAAAATGTATGCTTCCAACCAAACCATTATATGGACAAATATTTTACCAATTCCAGCTGATGTAGTATAATGATGGGAGATACTCCCTCAAAACCCTCACTCTAGCTGGAAGCAAAAAAAGACACTAGTCATCAATCAAAATGACACCAAAAAAAGAAAATGCTACATAAATGTAATCATGAATCAGTGAACAAGTTGAATATTACAACTACATGTATAGGAGAATTCTGTCTCCATATCAAATATGTTGTCTGGAAAAAAATAAATAAATAAACAAAGCCTGTGGCTCATATCTCATGTAATTAAAACAAGTCGAAATCCAAGAGCTAATGGGATTTCGGATTTGGTTACTTGTATCATTTTTTAGATTATGCAACTTTAAATGCACAGACCAGGAATATATTACATTTACCCTTCGAAATCAATCCACACATATCCAAGATAACAATATTATTTATGTTTACCTATTAAAAAAATCAACTTTTGACCTTGAACAACAAAAAAAAAACAAAGCTAAAGTATTTTAAAAGTAGTTACATTACACCCCTGAAAATATAGATCCAGGATAGAGTTTTCTATTCCAGCCCATGAAATTTAATCTACCAAAGTATTAAACTTAAACAAATAAGAATCAACTAATATAAAAAACCTATAGACCTTTAGCAAACAGACTCATGTTTTCGATAATCTAACACTAAATTTTCAGGGAAGAGTTTAATTGTATTGTTCTATTCATACCAGGTCCAAAAACCCTTCTGACATTACCAATTGCGCACAGAATCCACAATAATATTAAATCATAAAATCAAACCCTAAGCTTACAACAAAGATTTACACAAAGTAAAGGATCAAAGTAAGTCAATTATTAATAATCTCTCTCACCATTAGACCCAGATCGCTTGCCTTTCTTGATCTTTTCAAGCTGAACCTGAGTCTCCGTGAAAATCCGCATCCTCTCCATTTCCAAATCTTTAGCAAATTTCATCCTCTGTTTCTCCAAATCCAACATTTGTCTCAACTTCTCGCTTTCAACTCTCTCATAAACTTCTCCAAATCTCTCTATAGCACGAGCCAATCTCCTTATCCCCTCTCCTTCTTCATTTTCCTCACTCTCCCTCTCCCTTTCCCTCTCTTCCTCTTCCTCTTCTTCACTATCAGATTCTGCAGCTGCGGCAGCGGCAGCCATTGCCGAGTAATTCCTCCTGAAATAGCCATCATCCAACGGCCTCTTCTGAGGCAACGACGGCACAGCTGCTACAGGTGTTACCCGAGTCGGAGTCGGAGTCGGAGCTCTCCTACAAGAAATCAACGGCAGAGCCACTGGAGGAGAGGGTGATAAAGACGGAGAAGCTTGTTTCTTAGCGCTAAAATTTGATCCGATCAAAGCATCTAAGCTATCAAAGAAAGGCCAAGATGATGTCAATGTCCCATTAGAAGCCGAAACCCTAGCCTTCTCGATCTTATACTTCTTCTTAATTGTATCAATTCGATTCTTGCACTGAACATCTGTCCGGTGAGTCTTCTTGGTATGACCATGCTTGGCATTAACGGCATCGGCAACTTCCTGCCAATCCTTCTGACGGAGATTCCCACGGTTGAGTTCCAAATAACGTTTGCCCCAAACTTCGACCAGAGTAGAGGTTGCCTCCTCGCTCCAGCAATCCTCACGGATAGGCAAAGGTCGGGAGTGAGAGGTGGAAGAAGGTGTGACCGATTCCGTTAAGTCGCCCATGTAATCTCGCGGTGATGAGTGGTGGTGGTGGTGGTGGAGGCGCGGTTAGGTTAGGTTATCTCGGTTATTGTGATTATGATGTACTAAAATGAAAGATAAGGTTAAAGAAGAGAAAAGAGGGATCTGTCTCTGACCAAGAAAAAAAACAAGGAAACGGGGTCGGTGCGGCGCCGGACGCATAAGGCGCAAGTGTAGGGTTGATAATAAACGAAAGAGCCCTCGCCGGGACGTGGAAAAGCGCGTGAAGTAAAAAATAAAAATAAAATAGTTGCTGCGGCTTCTGCTTCTGGCTTGTTGGCGTCATCGGGAACTGACTTGGGCCGCTTGGAATACCCTCTAACGGTCTAAAGCTTCATATGGCTCCGTTTCGTACACCGCTCATCACACTCTTTCTTTTTCTATCTTATACTACAATACAACTTTAGCTAATTATCAATGGCCAAAACCCCATTTATTATTATTAATATAAATACAATCCAAATTCTCTGTTTCATTTTTTCTTTAAATAATGTTTTTTCTCCTCAAATAATATAAATAAACCAATGAATAAAATCAGTAAAAATAAACCAATTCTAATCAAGTTTTATATAAGTCATTTATCTAAAATCCTTTAGGAATATTGCATAATTATAATTATTAAAATGGTAAATTATTATTTAATCTTTAAAATTTGGTCAAATTAACTCTTTTATTATCGTATTTTTAAAAATAACATGAGAGATCTATAATATTTAATCAAATAAACTATTTAGTCTATCCATTCATTATTTTAAAGATTTTTCGTAAATTTGTCTCTTTTACAATAACGTATAAAAAGAGATAAGTCCAACCGTATAATAATTATTGAAAACAAATATTAGTAAGATGTTGAACCCAGGCCCGATAAATTTTACCGAAAAACTTTGTTTGATGTTTGTTTAACATCCTACTGACCTTCGTTTTCAAGGATTATTATACAGTTAGACTCCTCTCTTTTTATACGTTATTTTAAAAGTGAAAAATTTATAAAAAAAAAATCCTTTAAGAAATATAGAGACTAAATAGTTAATTTGATCAAACGTTAGAGACCTCCCATGTCATTTTTCAAAATACGAGAATAAAATAATTAATTTGATCAAATTTTTGAAACTAAATAATAATTTATCTTTATTAAAATTAGATGTATTTCTATGTGTATTGCACAAAGTTTATTATTAAATTTATTGATATAAAAAATTAATATATTAATTAAATAATATTTATCATAAATTATATTTTAAATATTGTTTTTATTTTATTTTATATATATATATATATATATATATATATCATAATAAGAAAATAATATAGTATTTAATTTATAATGTTAATTTAATGTATTTATTTTATAAAATTTATAAATTAATATTTTTTTTTATAAGACTCAACTCAATTCAATAAAGATTTAATCTCAAATTAATTAAGATTGGCTATATAAATTCACTTTTTTCATTCGGTGTAATCGTAAACCATATTATCTTTCTCATAAAATTGTCCTTTTATAGCTAAAGTTATCATACTTTAATTTAAGATAAAATAATCTCCGTTAGTAGTCATGGTTATGTTATAATTTGATGAATAGTATAAGTTCATCTATGGTTTTTTTTGTACTTTTTTTTTTGATGGATGTGTTAAATATAAAACTGCATTAAAATGTATGCTTATATATTTCAACGATTCTTCTAAGGTTTCACCCTAGCGTTCCTTTCTTGCTAATACGACAAACTAATCTAAAGTTAACCCTAGCTTCCTAAATCAATTTTCTTTGTCTTTATGTGTTATTCACAATCAACCATGGACAACATTAACACGGCAATGCAGGGAATCAATCTCTCAAGAGGGAGTTTTGATTGATTTAGAGATAGATCCCATAGGTACTGCAAAGTTTACATATGAGTTTTACTTGGTAGCTTTCTTGGAGAAAGCCTATAAATTCCATGGCTATTGAAACAAAGCTAGTAGGTGTAAGATAGCTAGTAATGGGAATTGCCTTTGGCACCCATGATGCGCCTCTTTTTAAGTTCCATTTTTATCATGAGGTAGACATAAAGATAATCTTAGAGAACAGACCGTAGACTTTTAATCAACAACTTTTGATTTTAAGTCAATATCATGGTGATGTCCCAATTACATATATTGTTTTAGATAAAACAGTATTTTGGATTCAGATCATAAATATTCATCCTCGTATTAGAATCAAAGGCCTGGAAAATTATTGGGAATCATGTTAGGATGTTCTTATTGTTTTATCAAAAGACTTTATAGGCTGGAGGTATTTTTTGAAATAAAGCCACCTTTGATGCTACAAAACCAATTATGCAGAGTATGAAATTAAAGGCAATAGACTAATAGATTTGGTTGGACTTTCATTTTGAAAAGTTACAGCAATTATGTTTTACGTCGAGGTTAATTGGCCATTCTAGTCAGTAGTGTATGACACTGTTGAAAACCCACATTTAGCTAGAGTTCCTAGATCTTATTCAACTTCTCTTGAAGCAAATTTTGGTCATAATAAAGACCATATGTCAATAGCTACCAATCCTTGGATTCGTAGGGGTTGATGGAAGGAACCGAAGTTGTTTAATAGTACAACTAATGCTTTAAATAGGTCAATCAATATAGGCATGGATTCATTTGAAAATATTAGTCTAAATACTCAGGTTGTGCCTATCAGGATGGACAACATTGTACCTCTAAATGAGAATGCTTTGGCTCTGATCCTTGTTGAAAATATTGATTCAAGTTTAAACAGTAAAAAGTATACCAAGCCTAAAAAGAGAAAGATGGATGAAGAACGAACGTTCTTGCTTTGGGTTCATAATTCAAAAAAGGGATGGCTTCTACTATTAACATAGTTGAGCCTTTAAATGAGGTGCAGGTGGGCGTTGATGCCAGCCCTGCCCAAACTAATCAGTTCCATAAGCTTTAACTATCGGGGGCTAGCCAATCTCCGTATAATTCAATGTTTAGTGGATTTAGTCCACTCTAAAAGGCCACTATTTATGTTTCTAATGGAAATCAAAAGCTGATAGTGATCATATTGATGAGGTGTGAAGTAAACTAAGATTTAAAAGAGCTTTTTCAGTACCTGGACTAATCATGGTGGTGGTATAACTCTCTTATATAATGTAAAACATTCTTGTAGTCTATTGAACTATTCTAAAATTTTCATTAACGTTGAAGTTAACATTGAAGGGCTACCTCCTTTTTGCCTTCTGAGTATTTATGACCATCCAAGCAGTAGCAACAAACGTACTACTCGAGATCCGTTTAGAGCATTGAAGCCAAAGTCTCCCCTTCCTTAGCATTATATGGGATATTTTTACTCTATTTTGTGTGCTTATGAAAAGTGTAATCGTGTTCCTTAATTGGTTTGATTAATGAATGACTTTCGAAATGACTCAAAGATTGTGAGTTTTCAGATTTGGCTTGCTTGGTTATCCTTTGACTTGAGAAAAGTTCAAAGAAACTGTAGAATGGGTTGAAGAACGACTTGATAGAATTGTAGCTACTCTTTCTTAGATTTCTAATTTTCTAAATTACAAAGTGCATAACATTATTGCCCCATCTTCTGATCATTCTACTCTCTACTTTGAACTATTTGAATGGAGAGCTTCCAATAATCCCCGTGGTTTTCAATTTGAAAATTCCTAGGTTGTGGAAGAGTAATGTGAGGAGGTCATCAATCATAATTGAAAAATTATTTATGTAGTGAATATTCAACAAAGGATTTCAGCTTGTGTGCAAGCTTTAAAGGAATGGGGAGAAGGCAAGTTTAGGCTTCATAAGCAAAACTTAAACCAAAGTAAGCATAACATAGAGAAATGGCATGGGTGTGGGGATCAATATTCAATCTAAAACTATAATTAATCATGTTCAACGTATTCTCGGGTCATGGCTCAAGAGGAAGAATATTGAAGACAAAAGGCTAAATAATTTTTATTGGGAGAAGATGACTCTTTCAACCATTATTTCCATATGTCTGCATCCTCTTGAAGAAAGAAAAATGACAGACAACAGCTAGAAGATGACAGTGGGTGATTGCATTCAGCCGCAACACCCGCAAATGCACAGGATAGTATCAAGTAATAAAATTGACAAGTCCCGGTATCGTTCTCCCAAGGGACTCGTTAGTTTAATTGATCAAGCACCAACTCAGTCGCCTAATCTATTGTCTAGCAAACAATAATTGTTGGATTTAGAAACTAATTTTTAACTATAGAAACTAAAAAGAAATTGAACTTGCAATTAACAAAGTCTAAAGAAATCAAAGATCAAATCTGGAAAATACGATGAATTAAGGCATCTACCTAGAATTCGACTAGCATTACTCAAATTATACGTTCAATCAACACATCAATGATGATTTAATTAATCATTAAGTGAAATTTTTCAAAAAATTAGGTTTAAATCTTTCTCAAGTAATTAAACCCATAATTTCTAAGTAATAGGAAAGGAATCTCTTCTCGGTCCTATTCAATTACAAACAGCCTGCATGATCAATGAAAAATATGTAAAATCCTAGGAATTTATGAATCTATCTCTAGCAGATACAATGAACCTATTAAGCGTTTGAGTATTCTAAATCTAAACTATCTATCTAATAAAGTTTAAACAACACAAATCAAGAACAAGCATGCAATTGTAATTGATTTACGGAAAATCAAGTATCAAAAACTAAACTTAATGAGAAACATAAACATTCATTGAATAATTGTTGATCAATCCATACAACCAAGTAACACTCATCTAATCTAGGTAGATAAACGAGTTTAGTTCATATTCAAATCAAAAGAACAAGAAAAAGATAAGAGGTTGCAGAAATCTGTGAAGTTCATGAAAACTAAATGAAATTCCAGCTAAATCCTTAAAATTCCAGCTCTAATTTGAGATGATGATCTATAATCAAGCCTTGAAATCCTTCCTTGATATGTTTTTCTCTAGTTTCTGAAGCCCTAAATCCCCTTTGAATGAAAGTAGATCATCTTTTTCTGTTGTAAGAGTCCAACCTCTGTCTAATCTTCTTTTTTTTTTTGAAGTTTTGTGCTTTAAATGGGTCTCAGAATGCTAGCACTAGCGGCTCTCACAGCTTGTGCCCATGCCCGTGCCCATGCCAGCCTCCTGCTGAACTTGCTTAGGATCGAGAGGCATAACGCTCCCACAATCCCGATCACAGCCCATGATGGGAACTGTGAGAAGCTACTGATTCTCTCCCTCTTTGTCTGCTTCTCTGGCACAGTCTAGGGGCTCCCTATCATGGCCCATGATGCCGACCGTGACAGGCTTCTGTCTTTGGTGTGGGAGAAACAGTAAGCTCCCATGGTCCCAGTCACAGCCCGTGACGGGGACCGTGAAAAGCTTCTGTTTCTCACGTCTTCATCTGCTGCTCTAATGGGTGACTCTCTCTCTCTGTCACAGCTCGTGATAGAGTCTTGCCTTCCAATTCTTCATCACTTCTCACGGGCTTTCTAACAGGCTGTGAGGCAGCCCTGAGCCATCATTCTTCGCTCTATTTTTGTGCATTTTCTTCATCTTTCGAGCTTGAACCTTGACATAATTCCTCATAGCTTCAAAATTCAATTGATTAACTAAAAATGGATGAAAACACTAAAACAAACAAATTAAATTCAAGTTAACATGTAAAATCCTCAAGAATATAGGGCAAAACAATGTATAATTTGCTAATTATCAAACTCTCCTAAACTTGAATCTTAGCTTGTCCTCAAGAAAAACTAGGCACAATTAATATAATTCATACTTTTAATATATTAAAGACTTAAGAAAATCGAAATATCACAAAGAGTATAAGTTCACTCTCATAGACACTTAGTTTTCATGA
>CAOJBK011308568.1:0-11226 GCA_948294925.1 Codiaeum variegatum | reverse complement strand
AGACTGTGTATCAACTATCATAAATCCTCAATCTCATTCAGCAGAATGTGGACTCTAACTTACAATAACAAATTTGTTCATTGCTAATAATTCAATCTACAATAGATCATGGTTCCTATCTTGTCCTTCCTTATTTTTTAGAATGTTTCAAGGTAATTTGATTTTGTCAAAGAAAATATCTAGAATAGAGTTCATAGTTGGCATTCAAGAAAATTATCTCACTCTGGCAAGGAGATTCTCATTAAAACAATGGCTTAAGCATTTCCCAACTATGTTATGAGTACTTTCTTAATCCCAAAATCAATTTTTAAGGAGATCAAAGTCATTTTCAATTCATATTAGTGGGGTTCTAAATGAATTGGGGGAGGGGGGGGTAAAGACGTTCTACGGAAGCGTTGGGAGTCACTGTATGCCAAATAAATGGGGTGGCCTTGGCTTTAAAAATATGTTCCATTTCAATAAGGCCATGATAGGAAAAATGGTGTGGCATGACAGTGCCAGACTGCCTTCTTATTGTTTTATTGAAAGCTAAATATTATCCCTCAATTTCATTTTTTTAGGATAAGTAACATCCAAACTCCAGTTACATATAGAAGAGCATTATAGAGGTTCAGAACTTGATTATTCAAGGAGAATGAATCAAAATTGGCAATGGCAATTCTATCTTCATTCGCAAGGATCCATGGTTGCCACTCTCATCCACTGGTTATGTGACATCCATATTAGGTTAAAATTATGATTCCATTCCTATTTCATCTTTATTTATTCTTGGTTTAAAACGATGAGATGATGACCTTTTGAGGAATTTATTCAATGCTCAAGATTGAACAACCATCTATCAAGTCCCTCTAGTGTTCGAAATATCCAAGACATATGGATTATGCTTCTGACTTAAATGGAACTGTTCTATTAAAAGCGCTTACAGGTTGTTGCAAAGTAAAATTGCTGGCCCACCATTACCCATTCAGAACATCATTTGGTGGTTGAAAGTCTCATCTGAAGTCAAGAGCTATATGTAAAGATTGATCTTAGGGTGACTCATTACTCTTGATGCCTTGAGAATTCAAATTATGCAGGTAGATTCAACGTATCCTTCATACTTTTAGGAGCATAAATCTGCCTACCATCTTATTATGCAGTATCCTGTGGAAAAGGAATGTGTTTATCACAAATTTAAGAAATTTCCATATGATGATAGTTGTTGTTTTATAATGACATGTTAGGCCTTATGGGTAAGACGCAATGCATTAATATGGAAGAATAAGAAATTGCTAGCACAACACTCTATCTATAAGAAATTGCTGGTCTAATGGGTTTAACTCAACTAATGTGAAAGGCCAAGAATGATAATGTGTACCTGAGGCTGAAAGTATTATGAGCCACTAGGTTGAATCTCGTGAGAGTTGTGATGAGCAATAATTGCTCACTTGCAAAAATTGAATCCTTAGAAAAATAATGCATAACTTGCAAGATTTGATGAATAAGAGTTGTTCATTTGTAAGATTTCAATCGACCCACTCAAGATTCACCCTAATGGTATCTTCATTTCTTATTTGGAAGTGTAGGATTCACCAAGTTAGTGGGAGTGCCTTTTTTTATTAAAGACCAAATCAATATGGTGATTACACTTGATATATAACTAGTACTAATACAATCTTGTTATTTTTTTTTTCAGTAAATTTTGATAATATGAGTTCATCCTACCTGATAGCTATCATTTTGCATGAGAATAAGCTTGTTGGTAATAATTATGTGGATTGGTTACGAAACCTAAAAATTGTCCTCTCTTATGAGAAGATCGTGTGTGTGATCAATAAACTATTACTTGGTCCTTTGCCTCCTCAGGCTTTGGATGGGGAACAAGTCACCTGAAAGAAGTGGCATGACAATCATTTATCTGTAAGATATATTGTGTTTGTATCCATGTCCAAAGAGTTGCATGAGCAACATGAGCACATGGCTGAGGTCTCTGACATACTCACTCAGCTTAAAGAGCTTTATGGTGAAACAAGTAGGTCTACTAGATATGAGATATCTAGGGAATTGTTCTAGGCCAAGATAAAAGAGGGAGAGGTAGTTAGGCCACATGTGAACAAGATGATTCATTTCATCGAGTCATTAGAGAATCTCAATTTAATAGCAACCTCCAGAAAGATTTGATCCTTCAATCTCTGTCACTCTCATTCAATAATTTCATTATGAATTTTTAAATGAATAAGGTTGAATGTACACTTGCCGAGCTTCACATGAGTTTGGTGAATGCCGAAAAGGATATGGGTGGTCCTAAAAAGAAAGGAGTCATTTTAGTCAATTTTTCTTCTAATAGTGGGACTAAGAAGAAGAAAAAGAACAAGGCTACCACTTTTAAGGACACAGGTGGCATTACCAAGGACAAGTCCACTGGTGAAGCTTCGAAAGGCAAAGGAAAGTGTTTCCATTATGATGAGGTGGGGCATTGGAAGAGAAATTGTCCTAGGTTCTTGAAGAGCTAAAAGGATAAGAAGAAAAAGAAGAAGAAGTGCAAGAAAAATTGTAAAGGGCAAGAAAAAGTGTAATTCTTGTGAAGCATATTTTAATTGTACTAATTCTAGTTATAATGTATCATTTATTTCATCACTTTCTTAGATACTTAATAGTGGTGAAAGTTCTCACATTTGTACTTCTATACAAGCAATGACAAGTAAGAGAAGCTTGGATAAGGATGAAATGGTCTTGAAGATCGGTAATGGTGCAAGTGTTGCAGCCAAGGCTATAGGGACTACTTCTATTGATCTTAGAAATCATGTTTTGTTATTAAAAGACACCTTATATGCACATAGTTCTTTTAGGAACATTATTTCTATTAATTGTCTAACTAAACTTGGTTATGTACTTTTATTTAGAAATAAAGTTTGAGAAATCTATTTTGAAAATAGAATTGTTGGCATGGGATATGTTTTAGATGGTGTTTATTATCTTGATAATGGTAATAACAAAACTTATCCAAGTGCAACTCATTTTAATTCCATGTTTGAATCCAACTCTAATTCAAAATTAATTTGGCATCTTAGACTTGGACAAATATTCTAGAAAAAGATTCTGAAGTTAGAGAAAATAGGGATCCTAGTCAATATGGGATGTGAACCTACTCTAACTTGTGAGTCTTGTATCCAAGGAAAGATGACTAGGTCTAGCTTTGTGGGACAAAGGGAAAAAGCCAAAGAAATTTTAGATATCATACATAGTGATGTATGTGGACCATTTCCATAAATGGCTGGAGGAGGATATTTATTCTTCATTACATTCACTGATAACCATTCGAGGTTAGGGTATGTGTATTTAATGAAGCATAAACATGAATCATTTGAAAAGTTCAAAGAATTCAAGTAAGAAGTTGAGAAATAAACTAGAAAAAGGATTAAGACTCTTTGATCAGATTGAGGAGGCGAGTACTTGAGTATGGAATTTTATGACTTCTTGAAGGACTATGGCATTATATCATAGTTGACTCCTCCCAGTAAGCCATAATTAAATGGTGTTTCTAAAAGGAGGAACCATGCCCTATTGGTTATGGTGCGATCTATGATGAGCTATACAGACCTACCTATCTCCTTATAGGGATTTTCCCTTGAAATGGCTTCTTACATCCTAAATAGAGTCCCTTCCAAATCTATTTTGAATACACCATTTGAGATATGGTATGGTAAAAAGCCAAGTCTTAAGTACATTAAGATTTAGGGATGTCTAAAACATATTAAAAGGATGAGAACAGAGTTAGAAGAGAGATCTATTAAAGAAAGATTTGTTGCATATCCTAAAGGTGGTTTAGGATACTGTTTTTATCTCTCAATCGAGCAAACAGTCATTATTTATCGGGATGTCATTTTTCTTGAGAAAGAGTTTCTTCAAGCAGGTGGCAAAGGAAGGGAGATAATATTGGATGAAGTTTCATATTAAGAAATCTAACAAACTGATCAAATGGATATTGATAAACCCAACAAGCTTAATCCGATCAATAGTGTATCCAAATAAGTTCCTCGAAGGTCTAGTAGAGTATCTCATCCTCTAGAGAGATATGGTCCTCTTCATAGAGATGTACAAGAGTTGTGTATTGATAGAGAAATTGATCAAGTTGTTAATCATAATATATTAGATATATACTCTTTTAAATGGCTAGAGGATATGAAAGCCGATATGGATCTTCAAGTGGGTCTTCAAGTGAAAGATTAGCATAGATGGAAGTATGGAACCATTTAAAGCTAGACTTGTAGTGAAAGGGTTTTGTCAGAGAGAAGGGTTTGACTATGAGGAAAACTTTTCTCCAGTAGCCATGCTTAAATCCATTCGGATTTTATTAGCGATAGTAGCACACTATGATTATGAGGTTTGGAAAATGGATGTTAAAATTTCCTTTCTTAATGGACACATTAAGGAAGACATTTTCATGGAAAAACCTAAGAGTTTTGAATCCAAGGATTGTTCTAAAGTGTGTAAGCTTAAGAGATCCATTTATGGTCTTAAGCAAGCTTTGAGGAGTTGGAATCTTCATTGTGATTAGGCAATTAAATTGTTTAATTACATAAAAAATGAAGATAAACCTTATGTGTACAAAAAGGTTAGTGCGAGTGCACTTACATTTCTTATACTCTACGTGGATGACATTTTATTGATTAGAAATGATGTAGGAATGCTCTTTAGTGTAAAACTATAGTTATCCTCTAACTTCTCCATGAAGGTCTTAGGAGAAGACACTTATGTTCTTGGTATTCACATCGAGAGAGATAGATCAAAGAGAACACTAGAGATTTCCCAAAGTCAGTACTTGGAAAGGGTATTGAAAAGATTCAACATGTTGGGGTCCAAGAAGGAATTGTTACCAGTGTGGTATGGTATCCACCTTTCTAAGAAGATGTCTTTATAGACATATGAAGAAAGGGAAAACATGGTTAATGTTCCATATTCTTCTACAATTTGAAGCGTAATGTAGAAATGATGTGTACTAGGCCAGATATCACATACACTGTTAGTGTGACTAGTAGGTTTCAATCCAATCCTTATCCGGATCACTGAATCACACTCAAATCTATCTTAAAGTACTTGAGAATGACTAAGGATTTAGTTTTGACTTATGAAGGAGGTGACTTGAGGATTGATAGTTTTACACACTCTGAATTTTAATCAAATGTCGAAGATAGAAAGTCTATCTCGAGTTTTATCTTTACCTATAATATAGCAGAAATTTGCTGAAAGAGTTCCAAGCAATTAACAACTACAGAATCCACTTCAGAGGCCGAGTATATTACTATATCAAATGCTGCAAAAGAAGCTATTTAGATCCAAAAGTTTGTAATAGAACTTGAAGTGGTTTCTTCTATCCAGTTGTCGGTTCTTCTTTACTGCGACAACAATGGAGATATTACTCAGGAAAAGGAACCCATATCTCACAAGAAATCCAAACACATATAAAGCCACTATCAAATTATCATAGACATCATTGGGAGAGGCAATATCACTATGCAAAAAATAGTGTCAGCTGAGAATACAACAGATCCATTGATTAAAGCTTTGAGTCAATAACAGTTAGATTATCATCTCAAAAGGATGGGTCTTAGATACTGTGTAAATTGGCTCTAGATTAGCTCTAGTGTAAGTGGGAGATTGTTAGGGTTGTATGCCCTAGAGCTTGTACTTTGTGTGTGTGTGTGTGTGTGTGTGTATATATATATATATATAATTTTAATCCAACATTGGCATTTAATAAATATGTTATCTTTTTGGCGGCTCTATGTTGAAGAGAAGTTATAGAGTTATATCCTTTTGTAATTTCTTCATGCATATATATATATAGGTATTGAAGAAGGATTGTTAGTTTTGTCTGACTTGTTGTCAATTTTTATCTGACACATATATGCCACATCATTGCCAGAAACCCTATTTTGCTAATATATTGAACCAAAAATCTTAAATTGTCACAAAAATTTTCACAAACCCTAAATTGCAAATATGTTAAACTATAAGGCCTTTTTCGTACTTTCCCTATTAATTAAAGAAAATAACACTAAAAGATTATTTTCCAAGGAAAATATTATTAAATCATTTCAAAATTTCTGAGAGAGTTTGAATTTGTTAATCAGTATTGAATAATTTTAAAAGATTCCATCTATGAATTCACATTTTCTCAAAGCTACTTTAAAAGAAAAATAAATTTAAAAAAAAAAAGGGAAGTAGAAGGAACATATACCTATAATGAAAGGCAATCATCTGGAGCCACCTATTGGTGAGATGATAATGAGTATGAGAGGCAAGATATGGATTAATACCATTCCAAGTCTTATCCAAGATAGTATATCTATTCGCTTCAAAGTATACTATCTAAAAGCAACCTTAAGTATATAGACTAGTATAGTATGAATTGAGTAACAAAGGTTGTGTCCCTCATAGAACATCTATTAGCTATCTATTTGTTTTAAGTTTAAGCAATTAAAGTAAAATAGAATTGGTTTTAGAATAGAAAATAAAAATTAAACTAAAAATAAAAAACTAAAATGCAATGGGAATGCAATAGATGAAAACGTCTAAAGACTCGCAATCCATAAGTCAATCGTCTATGATATCGAAATTAGGTCAATCAATTATGCCTTAAGGATTCAATTCTTGATAAACACATTCATTAGAACTTATCCTATTCACTGTCGCATTCATAAAAATAATCTAGCGAAAATATGGATAAAACCCAAATTTAATCCTAAAACATATAATTCATCTTAGGATCCTAATTGAATGGATTTCATATTTGGGTTTCAATTCTCGTTCCATCACCCAAAACTTTAATCAAATAAATTGGTGATCAAGCAATTGTTATTAATCAATCAATTCAATTAAGCAAAAAATAGGTATAATCGAAAGACCCAATAACAAATCTCATATCATGACTTTTTTCATACAAATCCTTAGAATATGGAAATTTAGGTCATAATGGAGAAATTCATCAGCAAAATATCATTAATAATCAAAGAATTTTTTTGATCTCTTAATACAAAAACCTAATTGAAAAATAAAAAATAAAGATGAGAAATAAACCTTAGAGAATTCGAGTTGAAAATTCTTCAATCTCTTGAAGATTACAACAAAAGTACTCCTCAACAAGATAAATCTATGAAAGAAAACCTGAATCTAAGGAAATCTAATGAAAATTTGAGGAAACTTTGTTCAAACCTTTAAAAAGATAAAGATCTAACTCTAAATCCTCTTTTTAGGTAAAGAATACCAAAAAAAACAGAGCAAAATAATGTTATTTATAATTTGAGACTCAACTGGTTTACACGGGATTATGCAAACTAGATCAACCCGTGAAGATGCTTAGCTTTAGCACAGAGAGATGCATGACCAAACACTACTTGCACGACCAAAAGAGTAATTGGGATGGCCCGTGCAATAACTATTTTCTTAGGCAGTAAGGTGTCTGGGCTAGACACTATACGCATGGGTAAAAGGACAATATGCATGCGCCATGCATAAGCCTTGAGAATTGAACTCTTCCAAAAATTGCTCCCTTGTTTTCGCGCACTCAGGAATCTTGTTCTTTGCTTCGAAAACCTTAAATTTGCACAGATTCCTATATTCAGCTGAAAAGTACTATACAAATAGATTAAATGAATTTTTTAGTGATAAGTATACCTTAATATGAGAGAAAAATATATAAAATCATGCACAGAACAATATCTATAAATCTTTAATATTCCCAATTTTTACCAACAAAGAAAATTGAAGCTTTAAGAAGTCAAGTTAAAGAAAAGATGGAGAACATAATGGGAAAAAATTCAGAAGAAAAAGACAATAGCAATGCAAAAAGGAAGAGAGAAATTAAGAGGAAAAAACCCTAATTTCATTATAAAGGCAAACCCACATCAAATGTAATCCATGCCATTTATCTATAATTTAGAATCGCTCCTATAGCTAACCGAATCACCTCTATCAAAATAAAGAATTATTTCATTGAGCATCCTTCATCAAGGAAGGGGCTAAACCCTAGCATGAAGAACCTAAAAGAGAGAAAAGCGGAGCACTGGACGAAACGTGAAATCCATATCTTCAACACTGATACGATGTTATTTTCCATAAGGAGTTGATGGTGTGCAATACTATTAGTGAGATGACTAATTTACCCTCTAATTTTCACACTGGCAGAAGAATCATGCCCTCCAAATTGACACTATTCATTCTCTACCGCCCTTTATATATGTAGTCTAGATTTCATGTTTCTTATATAAGAACTTTTAAGAAAAATTAAACTAAATGTTTTAAAATCTCAAATCTTTACGAGAAGAATTGTTCGAAAGAGAAGAGCGAAAGCATACTTGAATCTATTGCTTCGTGATGAGCAAATGGGTATGTGATCTTCTCAAGCATCGTACACGACCTCCTTCAGTTGTAATGGAAAAGCAATAACAGAGATGATAAAATCTTTTTTCTTTTGTATATATACCTTACGGAAAATAACTCTATCAATGGGGTCTTATTAGCTAAATTATCATATTGACCTAGTATAGGTAATAAAAGCTCCATTAGATTTTTAGATATATTAAAATAAGCTGCACATATTAATTTAAGATGATTGGGCCTTTTTAATCAATATGATGATCACTTAAAATTAGCTCATCAATTGTTATAGATAATATATGTACAAATCCAATTATGAATGCATGCGTATCCACATGTCCAAATGCACATGGATTAAGTCCCAAATTTGATAACTTAAATTGTACATCCATATGTTATACACAAAACAATAAATATCTAAATTATCATTTAACCAAAATGACTAATCACCAATAAAATATCATCTTAACGAATAATGTTTATTAGTCTCGTTAATACATGGATCAAAGGGGCTTTCACTGAAACTAATCGTCAACTAGACCCATCATTGGTCACATGCATCAACTTAACCATATAACTTGGATTAGGCATGGAAGTTACATGTAAATGTGATAAAAAAAATTCCTATTTCCAACTATTCCAACCAAATGAGATCATATGGCTAAAAATAATGCCAAATGTTCAATGTCAAGTCAAAACTGAATAGTGCATTAATAATGACAAATACAATTTTCATTACATAATAAGCAATAAATACATTAAGTTTAAATGCAAAAGTACAAATTACAAACTCCAGATAAACTCAAAAATTGTTGAATGCAATAATACCATATGAGCAATATACTTCATAAAAGCCTTTGGTGCTAATGCCTTTGTCAACGAATCCACAACCATGGAGTTTGTATCTATATTTTCAATATGAAACTAGCCAGTCTAAACTATTTCTTTACAATAAGAAACTTAATATCAATATGGTTAGATATTGACAAACTCCTATTTTTATTTAAATAATGGATTGTGGCTCTATTATCACAAAATAATTTGAGTAGCCTTTTAATCTAGTCTACCACTCATAAATAAGGAAAAAAAAATTACAGTCAAATAACTTCATTTGATGCCCCATAGCAAACCACAAATCCCACTTACATAGTGGAAGAAGCAACAAGTGATTTCTTAACCCTCTTCCAAGAAATTGCTCCCCCACCTAGTTAATAAACAAAACCAAATATGGACTTTTGCTATATTGACATCTTACAAATTCAAAATTTGAGTACCCAATGATCTCAATCTTTTCTAACTTCTTATATGTGAGATTGTAATCCTTTATTTTCTAAAGGTACCTCATTACCCTTTTTGTTGTTGTCCAATGCTCCCTACCTAAATTGGTGTGATATCTACCTAACATCTTGATAATGAATGTAAGGTCTTAATAAGTACAGACTTATAGATACATAAGGCTTTCAACAACCAAAGCATGATGAATCTCTTTCATATACTTGGAATCTATTTCATTCTTAGGGCATTGATCAAAGACTAAATTTGTCTCCCTTACGCATGGGTGTGTCCTATGGCCTACAATTTTGCATGCCATGTCTTTATAGTAACTTTTTTATTTAGGCATTTTATGATAATCCTAGAATTCTTCGAGAATGCTCCCGTTGAATCTGAATCAATAATAAAAAAGATGTTTTACCAAGATCCTTCATTTTAAATTTTTTTAAAAGAAATTTATTGGTCTCATGTAATAAAGTCATACCACTATAAGCAAGCAAAGTATCATCCATATACATTATTAACAAGATGAATTTACTCACAGAGAACTTATGATCCACACCATCATTAACTAAATTTACCTCAAAATCAAAAGATAAAATAACTTGATGAAACTAGAGGTACCATTGAAGGAAAGCCTGGTTAAGGCCCTATATGGATTTTCTTTAACTTCTAATCCATTTTCATAGTGTTATTAGACTTTAGGCGCTCCACTTGCACCATATAGATCGTTTTATCAATATTTTCATTAAGAAATATTATTTTAACACCCATCTGATGAAGCTCTAAATCTAAATATGCCACAAGTGCCAAAATGGTCCTCAAAGATTCTTTCAAAAAAAATGGAGAGAAAGTCTCTTTATAATTGACGCCTTCTTTTTTAGTGAGAATCTTAACAATAAACCATTCTTTGTATCTCTCCACATTCTTTTTTTGAAAACCCATTTATATAATATGGGCCTTACTCCTTTAGGCAACTTGATTAGATCACAAATTCCATTGTTCTTCATGGACTTTAACTCCTCATGTATGGCATTAATCTAACTATAAGCATTTGAATATGTAATTGCTTCATTGAAAGTGACAAGATAATCTTCCAATGAAAAATCGCTATCTTGATGTTCATTAAGAAGTACAATATAATCATCTGGAGTCATACTTTTTCTCTCTCTAATGGACCTCTTTAATTGAATTTTGTGAGGTGGTTGAGGAACATCAACTCGTTGACTTAAATCAGGTAAATTTAGATTACCTCATATGTCTTGGTTAATTGGATGTTGTTTTTGTTCTTGATGTTCATCAAGAATAGATTTCAAACAAATTGTTGGAATAACTATAGGAAGAGGAACATTGTTATCTTTAAATACAAAGCTAAACAATTTATCTTTCCCTTTATCCAACCATCTTCAAAGAAGTAGACATTTACCGTTTTAAAGAAGATCCTACTTTTGGGACTATGAAATTTATCGTCTCATGATTTTTCGGAGTAACCTAAAAAGAAACCACTAATTGATTTTGTATCCAATTTTTTTTCATTAGGCTTATAAGGCCTAGCCTCAACTGGATAACCCCATACACATTTTTTAGAATAGAAGC
>CAOJBK011308111.1:0-11017 GCA_948294925.1 Codiaeum variegatum | reverse complement strand
GTTACCGACCCCAAAATGGGTCAGTAAATTACTGACCCATTTTTTGGGTCAGTAATTATGTGAAAAAAATTAAATTAATTAATTACTGACCCAAAAAATGAGTCAGTAATTTACTGATCCAATTTTAGGGTCAGTAATTCGTCAGTAAAATCTGGCGGGATTTCAATTAATTATTTCCCTCAAATTATACTGACCCTAAAAATGGGTTAGTAAATTACTGACTCATTTTTGGGGTCAATAATTAATTTATTTAATTTTTTTTTGTCAGTAAGGGGTCAGTAACTATAATTTTAGGGTCAATAATTACTGACCCCAAACATGGGGTCAGTAAACGGGGTCAGTAAAATTAAAATTTTTGTAGTGTAAATCTAAATGGTTTCTTAATCACCATAGAAAAAAAAACATTGTTCTTAAAGATTAGGTGGTGACTCTGTACACTTAGACACCACATGCACGCAAACGAACACATGTGGATGCATATAGGTGGGTATTGTCCGCAATCCACGACGCCATGCACAATCCGGCCCCCTAGTGGTCTATTTCCTTCAAGCCATTAGCTTGGAGGCACGCTAGAAGATCCTGTAGGCCACTCGAATGGGGCCTCACACTAATTCAACCTTTCCACTTCCCTTTCATTTTTCAAATCCACTTTCTTAATTTCTCTTTCTGAAATGACATAAATAACAAACACAAAAACTCTTTTCTCACTCTTCACCTTTCACATACCCTAAAACTCTCTCTCATAAACACCATGATAAAATGAAAACCCTCAACTTACTCTCCACCCAGTAATAAAAGAAGAATCAGACAATTATCACATGGTCTATCCGTCTCTTAAGATCTAACAAAGCTAGCGCCCATTTATCCTCATGTGGTCGACTGGATTGTGTATGGAGTAAGCAACTATAAGTTTCAAGAGTTGTTTTCTTTTCAAAAATGGATCTTGTTTATCTCCAAAGTCCATCCATTTTATGAGGAAAATATGAAAGAATTCTACTTCTTTCTCTAAAAGGAGTCAGATACAATGATCAAGGCATCGATTGGAGTCCAAATGAGAACCATCATAGTAGAGTTATTGGCCAAAATCATGGAGATACCAGATCATGGAAAAAAATATGGGGTGACTCTGAATCTGAGCTAGGCTACAACTAAAAAGAGTTTTGGGATGAGCTAGTTAGAACAACAGGTAATCATAATACAACCTCTACTATGAATTGCATGGTAGGATGGTGCACAAAATTTTCCATCATATTATCTATGCTAGAAGGGGTAGTTATGATTATGTAATGAATGATGATGCTTGCATTATGTTCCATCTGATGAAAAAGATACCCTTCAATTTGCCTTATTATGTGCTAAACACCATGGCTAGTTTTAGAGGTACAGGGAAAAAGCCTTATGGGATTCAGTTAAATGAGATTTTCAATTACTATGAGATAAAAATTGCAAATCCCTCATCCTTTAGGCAATCAAATTACCTTACAAAAACCACATTGAAATATATTAAGTATAAAGGAGGTACATCCAAGGGGGGTTGAAAGAAAAAGTGAGGTTGTTAAGGATACTCCTATGAAAGCCAAGCAAGATGGTAGAAAGGAAAACATGTCATGAAGGAAGTTTTGAGTGATTCCAATGATGATGGGAAAATTCCTATGGAACCATTGAAGGAAGATACTAAGAAAGAGGCTATAGAAAATAAGAAGACTGATAAGGGTAAGCAGTGAATCTAGGGGGTTGGAAGGGACAACTGCTAACCCTTCTATAGATTTAAATGAAAATGTTTATGCTGATCTCTTGGAAATTCAAAACCTGGGAGGTCCCTTATTGGAAGATGATTATGAAGGGGACTCTGTCCACACAGTTGAAGTTGAAGAAGAGGAATCCTCTTATGAAGTGAGAAGGAATTATGACAGCTCATCAGAAGTAGAACTTGAGAAAGAGATGGAATAGGAAAAGAATGAATCTATGAGCTTTGTGGAAATGATGGATTAGTTGAGAGCCTTCAAGAAAGCTATGCTGGAAGATATTAAGAAAAACCAGGAATCTTTTGGAAAAGATTTGGAAAAACTAGATAAGAACATGTCTAGGAAAGTGTAGTAGGTTAGAAATAGCTATTAGGAAAAATTGCAAGCCTTGAGGAAAAGATTGTTGATGTTTAAGTAGCTACAAAGTCTAATCTTGGAAATGTTTGGAAGCACATGTTTGATATTGCTACTGATGTCAAAACCCTAAAATCAAGATGAAAGTCTCCTACTAGCACTCAAAGCACAGTTGCCACCACCACCAAGGATCCAGAAAAGAAGAAGTCTAGATAGTATAGCCTAAAAATCAAGGGATGATTAGAAGCTTCTACTTCTAAAAGTAAAACTTTACTTTATTTTATTTTATGTCTTTTCTAAATAATTTTTCTTTTATGGTTGGTATTTGTGGGATATTGTTTCTTTCTCTCTTTTTGTTGATGTCAAAAAGGGAGAGAGGAGCCTTTATTATGTTCGCATATGGTTGTTTAGGATTTCTTATCTACTTTAGCTATAGTTGTAGATTGTAGGAAATAGTTGTATGGCCTCTAGGGGATCCATACTGGGCTAAACTTGCATAATTTTGGGATATTTTTGCCTTATGAATTAATTATATTACCTATGATATGTTTGGTTGTACATGCCTACCTATCTTCTTAAAATTGAGGTGATTAGATTTAGGGGAAGCTTATTGCTTATTTATTTATTTTCCTCATTTTTTTTATATAGAATTGCATGGGTTTTGTCATCATAAAAAAAGGGGAGATTGTTAGACTAACTAGTTTAGTAATCTTATTTTAATGATAACAAAACTACTTTACTTTAAATATATTGTATGTTTTAAGATGTTGCAGATGCTCATTAGATGCAATGCCACCTAATGATGTCTAGAAGCTTGTACACCTAACACTATTTGGAGAAGGTTCAGAAGTAAAGACCTGTTTTGATTCTAAGTGGCTTAGATTTTAGGAATTTTTATTTAGACTTATTATTAAATGGATCATCTTTCAAATTGCTCATTAGTTTAAATGTGATCTGATGCATAAAATTCCTTTTTGGGAAAAAATGAACTTTTAAAAGCAAAACCATATATATCAGCATGCATCTGATAGCATAAAACATTCTACTTAGTATTGGTTCAAACGATAATATTTCGAGAAAATTTAAGGATTTTTCCCATTCTGAAAGTGCTCATGTCGCACAATCTATCCTTCAGTCACTTGTCTATGTGATGTCATAACAAAAGCAAACAGAAATAGTTTTCAAAGAGAAATAGCTACTGTGAGATAAATTTATTTTTCAAGCTTTTCAATTTTTGATTTTAAAAATTTCCCCCTAAAAACCCACCTTCATCTTTAACCTCTAACGTTTCCAATAATGAAGGTTGGTTCATGCATTTGATGGGTGAAAAGCACTAGTGATCACTAATCTTTACTTGTTTTTCCATTTTGATCACTAATCTTTGATTTTTTTTTTTCATTCTAATCACTAACCTTCTATTTTATTCCAATTGCAAGTCACTAGAAGGTTTTAAGGCCGACATGTGCTGACTAGGAACTAACGTGGCATGCCACGTGTCAACTAAGAGCTGGCATGGCATGCCACGTGTCAACTATATAAGTATGCCATGTCATATTTTTGGCCATGAAACCTTTTAGTGATTTTTCAGTACAATAAAATAGAAGGTTAGTGATTAAAATGAAAAAAAAAATCAATGGTTAGTGATCAAAATGGAAAAACAAGTAAATGTTAGTGATCATTGATGCTTTTTACCCTACATTTGATGATTTGAGAAGAAATTATTTTAAATCTGAAAAATTCAAGAGATGCATTTATTCTTCTAAATTATGTGTCTCTTGAGCATTTACTTCTCAATCATCATTGAAAATAATTTTTCATCCATTAAGTCATCTCAAATTGGTTTAACCATTTTTGTACATCATCTTTAATTTGAGATCAAAACAAAAAATTCTTTTATCATACAATTTCCTTGAGCTTTTAAAGTTGATCAATATATGAGTTTGTATTTTTTCACTTTATTTTTTAAATCTTCAAATTTGTAATCATGTTCTCCCTTTAGTGGCTAGTGTGCCTAAAGGCTGAGTCTAGGGGAGTCATAGATGCCCCTGATAATATACTATGAGCTTCATCTATCCCTGATATAAGTGAGAGGTTATTAAGATGCCTAGTGAAGGTCTGAGGGATTAGGTGAGGAATGGATCCTTATCTGGGTTAATATTTGAGTGATGTAAAAGGGTTTTCTCTAGCCCATTGAAATAAAGGTGATTAATGAAAATCTTAAGGTGTAATTTTAAGGAGTGGATATAGGTCTTTATATTGAACCATGATAAAATTGATGTCCCTCTTACTGCTTACTATTATTGTTCCTCATTATTCTCTCTCTCATTTAACAGTGTATTTTTCAATAGCCTTTACATCTATTGCTCCTGTGCATCAATATTTTATTCAAATTTAGTGAGAATCTGGTAAAGCGATTAGCTGTGTGTGCATCTAATAGGTTAACTGATAGACTTTTGTACATATCTTCAAAGTGCTTTTAAGTACAGTTAGATAACTATGCAGTCAGCTTCACTTATTCTTTAGACATTGAGGGATCTAATTGTTCAAAACTACATCTGGAGTGATCATTTCATTTGTTTTTACCAAAGCTGAAATGTTTTTCATACATCTCATCTTTGAAAAGAAAAGAATAGAAGTGAAAAAGAGATGAAAATCTTAGCCTCTTCACATGTTTTAGGCTCGATTTGTGAAATGAATGTTGAGTCACCATACAGTTATTTGTAGGATGATCTAGTCATTCTCCTTTATGAAGGACTGCTAAGAATGTTTCTCTTTGGATGATCCTTATTATATGTCCATTCTTTAGGATGGTTAGAAGCTTAATCATCCTTAGTTGCTGGTTTTTTATCATCATTAGGTGCAGAGTCCTCATCACTATTAGGTTTAGACTCCTTATCATTATTAGGTTCAAACTCCTCCAGCTTCTAATCTTCTTTAACTTTACTCTCATCTAAATTGACTTCCTTTTCAAGTGTGTCATCATTAGGTGGCTTTACATCTGATTCATCATCTTTGTTATCCCTTTCACCACAATAGTTAGATTCATAAAAAAATAAAATGCATAAACATTTCCACGACTAATGTGCTTTTGTTAAGCACTCTATATGCCTTACTAGAAGTGGAATAGCCAAGAAAAATACCTTCATCAGATTCTTGTGCAAATTTTCTATTGTAATCTTTCTTATTATTTAATATGAAACATTTACATCCAAATGCATAAAAGTATTACAAAATTTTCTTTCCACTTTTCCACGGCTCATAGGGTGTCTTATCCAATTGAGGTTTAATTAGAACTCTATTGAGAATATAGCATGCAGTGTTAATAGCTTTTACCCAAAAATACTTTGAGAAATTTCTTTCATTTAACATGGTTATTACCATATCTTTTAAATTTCTATTCTTTCTTTCTACTACACCATTTTGTTGCGGGGTTCTAGGAATGATGAAATTATGGTTAATTTCATGAGCTTGGCAATATGAATCAAATGATTCTTTCTCAAACTCACCCCTATGATCACTCCTAATGGATTTGATGGAATAGCCCTTCTCATTTTGAAATTTTTTGAAAAATGAATGAAAGATGTGAATGTGTTATATTTAGATGCAAGGAATAAGACCCATAACCTAGAGTAGTCATCAATAATTACAAATGCATATTTCATCCCACTAATACTACTAGGTGAAATGGGACCAAACAAATCATAATGCAACAGTTCTAGGGGCCTTTAGATGGAAATAATATATTTAGATTTGGATGATGACCTAATTTGCTTTCCCTTCTGACATGCACTACAGATGTGATCTTTCTCAAATTTAATTTTAGGCAAGCTAGCAGCTAAGTCATTTTTAATCAGTATGGAAATTTGATGAATGTTGATGTGTCCTAGTCTTCTATGTAAAATCCAAATATTATCCTCAATAGTGATCAAGCCTTCTTCATTAACATGCCATGTATTTAAATCAACTATGTATACATTACTAACACATAGTCCAATGAAATTGTACTACTATCGACAGTTGATTGTACTTCTATATAAGTGTCTTGAAAGATAACTCCACTCTTTTTTCACACAGTTGACTAACACTCAGCAGATTGTGCCTTAGGCCCTTGACTAGTGAAACACTCAGCGAATTACAATAATTTCTCCATTACTCTTGTCACCATATTTCACATAGTCATGACAGAATCTATCTAGCTTTGAGAACTTAGATGTGTCCCTTATCATGTGTTTTAAGCAACAGCTATTAATGTACCAGTTATCTGATTCTTTCCTACTGCTAACAAATTTCTACATCTAATAATTCAGATAAAGGTACCCAACCAATGTTGGGTCCTGAAGGGTTAGCTATTGTGCTTCCTTTTGGAACCCATGTTAACTTTTACTGCAATTTTTAATAAACTTTTGAATTGTAAACAACTTCATTAATGTGAGATTCTCTATTACAAATTTTCATATGGTTCATATCATCCTTAATTCCAGATGTGGATGCATCTATGCTTACAGATTTTTTGTTGTTAACTCTCTTTAAGATTAGATCATATTCCTCAAAACTTTTAAGAAGCTTTTCTCTTTCTCCTTTAAATTTGTTCATTAGATAGGTGTCAAATTTAAGCATTTCCCATATCATATTATTCTTATCTATGAGCTTCACACTCTGGTTGATTAAGCAGCTGTTTTAATTAAGAGAACAAGACAAGTCATTATCCTTAGTCAGATTTTACATCTGACATGTTAAATGCATTACTTTCACTCCAGGTCATTAAGGTTTTGTTTTCCTTCTTTTCTCGCTTCTTTAGTTTTAAACAATAAGGCTTAATATGTCCTGACCTATTGCATTCGTAGCAGAAAACTTCTGAGCTTTCCTTTTGTTAAAGTTTGATTTGTTCCTTTTAGGCTTCTCAAAAATTTTCTTTGTTTTCTTCTACTTTATCTCATAAACCTTTTCATCATTCTAGTGAGGGTTGCCATCTCACCATCATCAATTGAATCTAATTCATTAGTTGTAGTAAAAACTATTTCTTTTTCTTGTTTTCATCAATTTATGATTCCCATTTTGTTAGAGTAATTTCATAATTGATCAAGGATCCAAAGATTTCATCCATTGTTATTGCTTACTTGTTCATCAACTCATTTATTATAGAATTCCATTCATTTGGTAGGGATCCAAGGATTTTCTTATTTTGCTTTCTTTCAGCAATTTCTTCACCAAGTGATTGCAACTAATTTACAATGTTAGCAAATTCTTCAAATTCAAAATCTCCTTTTAATTGCTCTTTAAGTTCCCTAAGTCAACCACCATTAAATTCTCTATCTGTTCCCCAAACCCCCTTTATCGAGGTTTCAAAAATTCACTACAAATAAAAAAACCATTTAGTTTCTCCAAACAAACAACATCAAAAAACAACAACCTCAAAATTTCTCTCTCCTCTATAAATAAAATCATCAACAAGAGTAGACCTTGCCATTGCTACTTCACCGTCAATGTCAGAGCAACGACCATCACCAGGCACGAAGAAGAAGCATCAATAGATGTGAAATAAAAAGGAGAGTGTGAAGCATATTGCGTGACACCCAGACACCGTCATGCCTCACCCCAGCTCACTGACTGCCCATCCATGCAATTCCTCATCATTCACAAGCCACCGTCAACAATGCACGTCACACTTGTCGTCGCCGCTCGACACCCAATGACCCAAGAGAAGCCAATAGAAGCAAACATGACACACACTTTCTCTCAAGAAAAGTTTACAACTTTAGCTCATCTAGTAAATTGATTTTTTCATTCACTCGATTTTCAATTTTCATTCAAATAATCCTCAAGGAAAATTCTTCTCCTAAATTCAAGGAAGAAAAAAGGTAAAATTTAATTTTGTAGCATTTATAAACATTGGATTCTTGATTTTTTCCCTAAGAAATTATATATTTGCTTGAAGATTGGTGCTTGATTTTTTACAGAACTTGACATATTGATTCTTTTGATGCCCAATGTGAATTTTAGCAACTATTATGCCAAAATTAGTTTGAATGATTTGATTTCCTCAGGAAAATTTGATTATTTCAATAAACATTGTTTTCCTCTTCAATTTGATTTCCTCAGGCAAAATTGCATTGAAATTTTCTTGGTTTGATGTTTTCCTTAAAGAAATAATCTTAATAAATTCGAATTCATAGACTTCCTCAGGAAAAATCTCCTAAAACCAAAATTTTCTCTTGAGGAAAATTTGAAAACTATCACTAAGTATTTCCATTTCCTCAAGCAAAAATAATATATTTTTTCAAAGCTTTTCCTAGTGAAACAACTTAAATAATCTAAATTGACATATCTGTTATCATATCCTTAGGTCATTTTAGCTATTTAACAAAAAACCACAACAATATCTATGTTAGCATATCTCATTATTTGTGATTTTTGGAATGTGGTTAATACAACCATAAACATCTCTAATGAACTTATTGCAATAAATTCTTGTATTTTGATTCTTGTCTCAACAAACTTTCCTCAGGAAAATTTAGCAATCCTACCAAATTTCAACTTTGACTATATTTACTGTAAAGTTAGCCATGATGCAACTTGTTATGAACAACTCAATCACTAACTTGTTCAATTTTTCCTTGTTAATTAAATAATTGTGAATGAGAATTTCATGATTTTAATCATAGATTCTAGCCTATTATTGTTTCTTGACTTCTGACAACTATGAATCCCCAAGAGCTCAATAACTCTAAAGTCAATGAGCATACTAAACCAGTAAGCTTCTAAATTCCAATCTTTATCTTAATCATCTCCCTTGATTCTAATTTAACATTTTTGAATAGCTTGTAGCTCTACCACCACCCCAAGAGCTCTGTTCCTCCTGAAGACGCTCTCAATAAGTTTGAGGTAAACTATTATGTTGTAGAATAGAAAATGATTTTGCCTTGTTGCTTTTATACGTAATTAGTTTTCCTACATGATGTCAAGCTATAAATAGTTAAGGAGACTGAGATAGCCCATTTCCCATATTTCCTAATCATCAGGTAAGCATTTTTTTTATTGAATTTCCCTTCCACTTTCAAAAAGATAGCATTCTCCTGACGTAAAATTTATTTGGAATAGATGCTTCTTATACCAAGGTAATGATAGCAAAGTTCCTACATTGACCCATCATTCACCCCGTCCACTACTAATGGAAGGTCCAACATTACATTACCTTGGGCAGCTGGAGGATATAATTTTTGTAGAGGAATGCCAAAAAGCTCTTAGTTCACTCAAGTCTTGGGTGAAATCAATTCCTAAATGGAGTAAGTGGATTGCTCACTTAAGAAAGACTTTTGGCTATAAGTGGGATCAACTAGGTACTTCTCAGTTGATTAAGCCCTCTCAAAAGCCTATTTCTTACCTTCCTAGCTTTTTAACCATCGTGATCAGGTTTTGGTGTCCAAGTAGCAATACTTTAATCTTCCCAGTTGGTCACATGACTATGACTTTGCTTGATATATTTATTATCACTAGGTTGTCAATTATGGGGAATGGTGTTATTTGTATGATAGAAGAATTTCAATTCTCTAAAATTGAGTTTTCTTTCATAACCTTTAAATTCTTATACCAATATGGCTAAGTATTTTCTAGGCATTGAGGTTCCACCCACTTTTAAAGAGAATTTGCATTTTATAGGTGTTGCTTATAGATATATCTTTTGTCCAGCCTTAGGGGGACCTAGTTTTGAGTACATTCCCTTGGCTCAGGCTCTAGTATATGGGAATCATTTTGTTTAGGAAGTGCATTTATAAGGAGTTTGTGTGCCTAATTGATAAAATGTGTGAAAAAATAGACTTTTCATTACTTAAATGGTAGTGTTTAATTCCTCTAATGTTGGCTCTTAGCATACTTTCCAAACTTGAATGACAATAATCCCTTGCCTAACCTTTCTTCAGTTGTAACTATTAGTAATCACTTGATCAATTATACTTATTCTTGGTCTCATTCTAAGCTTATCCTTCACTAAGTAGCATAAAAGAGATAACAAGCATGTGTGACTTTTCAAGGATTGCATTGAGAGATCTAGGTGGCTTAGGAACTTCACTCCCTTTATCGATTTGATTGATAATTAGATTTTCTATTGAGTCACCTCTCCTAGGCCTCTCATTATAAGTGATAAGTATGCTTTTTTTTCTATGGTAGTAGCCTACCCTATACCTTCCTTGCTATTAAGTTATACAAGTCTTTTCTACGTGTTATATAGTATCTCCTGCTACTTTAGATGCATCTGTTATCCCTTTATTGAGTGTACACCCTTCCACTTATACTGGGGAGGACATAGAAGGTATCTAAGGTAAGTTGAAGCATCATATGACTAATATGGCGTCTGAGGATGTCATGAATTGTGTTTAGTATAGTCACTACATTTAAGTGGTCCCACAGTCTCTAGCTAAGGAATTATTTGTTTAATTTTATTTTTCATTATATTTAAAAGTCAAAAACTAGTACTAACTCCATGTATCATGTTTATATATGTAGAGGTAGAGATAGGTGGTGATAATGTTGCAAGTGATGGTGTTATAGCTCCAGAATAAGCCGAAGGAAAAGATGCCTCAAAGAAAAAGAAAGCATCAGCTTCCACCAGCAGCAGAGAAAAGCAAGTGGTGGTGACTCTTAAGAAAATAAAGGTTGCTCTAAAAGATACAAAAACTCCAAAAGCTCTACCACCTAATAGATCATATTCTAGATTGAAATCCAAACAAGTACCTTCAAAGAAAGCAAATAAGAAAAAGACCACAGATATTATGGAGATTGATGACATTAAGGAGACTGAGGAGGAAGAAAAAGAGCAGACCCTTGGTTCAAGTAAATGTCCCCCCCCCCCCCCTTCTCATTTTTCACAGTGTTATTTCTGAAAAATAATTATCTTTTAATATTTCTTTCTCTGGGGACAAAGT
>CAOJBK011308055.1:0-14216 GCA_948294925.1 Codiaeum variegatum | reverse complement strand
TATATATATATATATATATATATATATAGAAAGAAAGAAGACACCTTCAGTAAGCACTTCTGAAGGAGGCTGGGGTGGAGGAGCCTTTTTTAGCACCTTAGCCAGAACCTTTATAGCCCTGACCACTTTTGAGATGTCCTAAGGAGTAAGGACACTCCATTGTGCCAAGCTCTTCATAGCATCAGAAGATTAAAGCCTGGAGAAGCCCTTATACTGCTATGACAGTAAGGACCCATCCTTTACCACATAGACGTACTGGTAGTACTGACTGGTAAGCTTGTGGAAAGACTATTGATTGAGGGCTATCTTGCCTAAAAAGCTCAAGACCTTTCCATGTACTTGGGCGAAGACCTTTCCATGTTTCCTCGACCTTCCCAGCTAGAAGGGGGTCTCCTACACTGAAGTTAGAACTTTCTCAATTTCAATAGGCCCCTTACCAAGCCTCTTGAGTTTCCTCTCCTTAGCCCCTCTAGTAGGCTCAACGATGGTGATAAACCCCCTCTTTCAATCAAAGGCGCATCAGGGGACTCCTCCCTAGGAAGCTCAGCCATGGGTATATCCTCGCCATCACCTCTAGTAGGTCCAGCTAGCTCCTTACCCCCGTCTTCAGTAGTAACAAATCTAAAGGTCATCAGGTCATGCTCAGAAGAGGAATCCAAATCCTCATTCCTAGTCCTGAAATTCTTCAAGTACTTATACTTGGGCGCCTCCATGTTCTAGTTCCTTGAGGCGATGATAGCTTGGCTTTCCTCAAGGGTTCACATCCTCAACAACCCTGTCTTGAAACATCTGATCGGTAGGAAGGTGTTGTTGTTGACAGGAAGAATAGGAACGTTCGCCTCTGGAAAGGCCTCCACCATAGATTTCATAACCTCTTTCAATATAACCTTAGCCTTCTTATCCATAAGAGGCTCTACAAACAAGTCGAAGGTTAGCACAAAGACAGAAAAAATAAAAACCAAGACAAAGTAAAGAAGACTTATTAGAAGACCTTCACACATTTCGGGGCAGGGAGTAGGACCCTTCAGCGTGATGAGGGAAAAATGAGCTCATGATTAGGCCTCGCTCAAAGGAGCGATGACAGGAGGCAAGGGATCGGATGCCTTGGGCATCAACGATGGTATGGTTCTTTTCCAGCTTTTTAACCCTCAGTAGCCCTTTGTATTCGCTGGTGAACCCAAAATCCACCTAACCCTTCTTGAAAGGCTTCAGTACCCTTACAGTGAAAAACTTGTTGTTCTAGTCATCAACCTTATTTTCCTTGGTCCCAAATAAGATTCGTAGTGGTTTCTTCTAGAAGCACCATATATATGGCTCGTTGGATACGAAGAGGTTAAAGAAGGCCTGAAACATCTTTGCATTAGGGTTGGCAATACCCAATGTGCCAGTGTGAAGCAAACCACCTCAAAATAGTGAAGATCTTCAATTTAGTTAGGCGTTAACATTATGGGGTTGACTTGGAAGTACTCAAAACATCTACAAAAGAAGGGAGAAGGAAGGAAGAGTAAGCCCCTGATCAAATGGTTATAGTACCATACATAACTTTTGATAACTAGCAAATTATATATTATTTTATCTCATATTCTTGATGATTTTACTTGTTAAATTGAATTTAATGTGTTTATTCTAGAGTTTCCAACTATTTTTAAGCAAATCAATTGAATTTCGAAGCTAAAAGGTATTATTTCAAGGTTCAGACTCGAAAGACTAAAAAATGCATGAAAATGTAGCAAAAAATGAAGGCTCAGGGCTACCTCACGGCCTGTGAGACATCCCATGAGAATTGATGGGAATTGGAAGATAGTGATCTGACACGACCAGCGGCACGAGCCGTGACAGAGGAGATTCCACTTGTGGGAGTAGCCAGAGAAGAATGTGAGAAACAGAAGCTTCTCATAGTCCCCGTCATGGGCCGTGACAGGGACCGTGAGAGCTTACTGCCTCTCACCAAATCAAGGACAGAAGGCTGTCATGACCAGCGACATGGGCTATGACAGAGAAGACCTGGACCGTGGGAGAAGCCATACAAGGAGGTGTGAGAAACAGTAGCTTCTCACAGTCCCCATCACATGCCGTGATAGGGACCGTGAGTGCTTACTGCTTCTCACTAAACAAAGGAAAAGACATATGAGGTTGTCACGGGCACCGGCATGGGCCGTGAGAGCTACCCGTGATAGCACTCTGATGCCTATAAAAGACCACAAAATTTTAGATTGAAGGGGGAGAACTGGACTCTTACGAAAAAACACTGATCTAACTTCATTCAAAGTCGATCTAGGGCTCCAGAAACCTGAGAAAAACATATAAGGAAGGCTTTTTACGGCTAGATTATGGATCACCATCCCAAATTGGAGCAAGGATTACAAAGATTTAGCTGGAATTTTATTGGGTTTTCATGAACTTCATAGATTTCTGCAATTTTGTATCTTTTTCTTGTTCTTTTGATTTGAATATGAACTAAATACATTTATCTACCTAGATTATATGAGTATTACTTAATTATATGGATTGATCAATGTTTATTCAATGAATGTTTAGGTTTTTCATTAAGTTTAGCTTTTGATAATTATTTTTCTAAAAATCAATGACAATTGCATGCTTGTTCTTGATTTGTATTGTTTAAGCTTTACTAGAGATAGAGAGTTTAGACCTAAAACATTCAAAAGCTTAATAGGTTTGTTGTGTTTGCTAAAGATAAATTCACAAACTCCTAGGGTTTTATATATTTTTCATTAATCTTTCATGTTGCTTATAATTAAATAGGATTGTGAAGAGATTCATTTCCTATTACTTAGAAATTGGAGGCTTAATTACTTGAGAAAGATTTAAACCTAATTTTATGAAAAATCCCATCTAATGATTAATTGACATATTCATTGATTTGTTGATTGAACATACAATTTGAGTAATTCGAGTCGAAGTCTAAGTAGATGCCTTAATCCATCTTAATTTCCATATTTGATTATTGATTTCTTTAGATTTTGTTAAGTGCAAGTTCAATTTCTTTTAAGTTTCTATTGTTTAAAATTAGTTCACTAAACCCAAAAATCATTGTGAGTTAGACAATAGATTAGGAGATTGAGTTGGTGCTTGATCGATTAAACTAATGAAACCCTTGGGAGAATAATACTGGGACTTGCCGATTTTACTACTTGATACGATCCCGTAAACTTGCTGGTGTTGCAGCTGAACGCGATCATCTCTTTCCCCTATGGGTAACTCAACTGCTATATTGGTCAAGAAGATTTTGGCATTCAAAGGAGGGAGGTTGACACGTATGAACCCAGACATACAGTCTATGTTCTCCCTGAAAGCTCCAAAATTAAAAGCCATTGGAGTGATGTCCTTCATGTGTAGCCTCACTATGTTATTTAAATAAGAGACAATGTATTGGGCCTTACTTTGTTTCTGAGCCTTTTTTACCTCCAAGAAGTGTTTCTTTTGCTTCTGTGGGGGAGCCATAGAAATAAATAGGAAAACAAAGAAGAAAGTGAATGAGAGAGTAAAGAATGCAGAGAAAACAAATAGTAGGTTGAAGAATAGAGAACTAAGAAAGAAAGACATATCAGAAAATGAAGAAGAATGAAGAAGATGGGCTTTTATAGACATCTAAAGGACATTAATATCTAGAACAAAATTGCTTGAGGGTGACACATGGCAGCCAGTAATTATTCGAATTTTAATTACTCATCATGAATGCGCCGAATGTTCCACCACGTGGCAGAAAATAATTGGCAGTCATAAAGGTGTCATTACATAGGGGATTGTAACAGTCTCATCCGAATCAGGCAGAAGGTCACGTCTAAAGTAATGAAGAGTCACGTCTGGTCAGTTCAGAAATGACATGAACCTCTTGACACCAATCCATTTGAAATTCAAAATTCAAAATCTCCCACTCAAACGAAGGGCATCATTATGCCAAGTTCGGTGGACATCCTCAAGAACTCTTTGAGCTATGAGCCTTTGAGTGCTAACACTAAAGGGGGACTACTGACACGGCCCTGCCCCAATATGGTTTGATACCAAATAAGGGTTCATAACTGAACTGAACCTTACAAGTGCACTAGTCACTCCCTGAGTCCTGAACCTACAGTAAGTTTGGCTTATCAGCCTTTGGGGTTCGAAAGTCTAACAAAGATAGCTGACAGCCTCAGTCATTAACCCTCCAGTCATGTCAGTCCCATCAAGGGTGCTTGACAACCTACCCCGATCAGACACATGTCCAAGCTATAGGGACTCAACCCTATAAATAACATTTGGTACTTGGTCCTACAAACATTGAAATTCTCTTCTAGATCATTGACATGCCTTTTTATTTCAACTTGCTCTTAGAAAGACCATGGATTAATCAAGCTAAGGTAGTTCCCTCCTCCTTGCATTAAAGGGTTAAGTTTCCATTCGAAAAAGGGCTGGTCACTATTAAGACTACTATGTCTAGAAAGTCTAAAGTCCCAAACACTATTCCTATCTTGAAAATCCAACCTGAGTTGTCAGCATATCCTTTATCTGGCTTCTCATTTATTTTCATTGGACTTCGATCCTCGCTGCAAGCCTATAGTTGCTAATATCATAAAGAAGATGGCTTATTTTCCTAGGATGGGCCTGAGTTAAAATCAATAAGGGACTCAATCCTTCAATGACTATATGTTCTCCACTCCACCCTTTGTCTTAGGTTATCATCCAACTAATGATGAATTGAAGAAGAAAAGGCTAAAGCTCAAGAAAAATCTATCATATTTTAAAATGGAGAGGAATATAACTACCCCATGAGGCTGTACTTCAAGACTCTCAATGGCTACTTTGTGAAAGAGGGAGAGACAGTTCCTTACTGTGCTTTTTTCAAACCTTGGGTTTGCCTCATGACTAGTATCAAGATTTCTAGTTTTGAGTTTTCTTTAATGTGAAGCTGCTGCCTAAAGATTGCTAGCCAATCTACTTCTTAACTTAAGACTATGGGAAAACATGGAGGCTAGCATTTTTGAAGAGATAGTTATTCTTTCTGACAAGAAGAAAAACATTGACCTATCCACCTTGATCAAGTCGGTCCATCAAAAGCCCAACAACTGGTCTTTTGAAGCAAGCCTCTACCAACCTAAGTTTGAGTGAGACTCATTCGAGTCTAAATCTGAGTCTGAAACCTCTGATGATGTAACTAGTCCACCTAGTTTTAATTTTTAGTATGATGCAACAGTGGACCTTTCTCCCATTCAAATCAATAAAATGAGCAAGTTTTCTTATTACAATCCTGTCTCACTATTTTCTTTTGATGTTTCAATTAATGAATCTTACCTTAATAAAATAGAAAAAGAGAACACTAAAATAAATGAAATAAAAGATAAAATTAAAAAGCCCATTAATGCTGGCACTCATGACATTCCAAAAACTATATTCATCCTTAAACAGACAGGATACTGAAACAAGCATCAAAAAATTTAAAGACTGCTTCACCTAGCGGCCTAGTGACATGACTGGCTTCGATCTAAGCATCATTGTCCATAAGATTCCCACCTATCCTGATTGTGAGCTAGTCAAACAGAAGCTAAGGAATATAAAAATAGCATGGTCCATCCCAATCAAAGAATAAGTGGCTAAATAGTTATCCCACCAGTTTATAGAACCAATCAGCTACCCATCTTGACTAGAAAACATTGTCCTAGTACCGAAGAAAAATGGAAAAGTCAGAATGTGTGTAGACTACTGGGATTTTAACAAGGCCTGTCCTAAAGACGACTTCCCTTTGCCTCACATTGATGTGGTACTAGATGCATTAGTAGGCTCAAAGATGATTTCCTTAACTAATTTGGCCATCGGATACAACCAAAATTTGGTACATCCTTTTGACAAAGAGAAAACAACCTTTAGCATAGAATGGGGTACTTACTGTTATAGAGCAATGCCATTCCGACCAAAGTACATTGGAGCTACCTACTAGAGGGTGGCAACCACTATCTTTCATGACATGATGCATCAAGGAGTAGATGTCTATGTTGATGACATGGTCATTAAAGGCACTAATGCTGAACAACACTTATAAGCATTGGAAAAATTCTTCCTTAGACTTTTCCAGTAAAATCTCAAACTCATCCTGCCAAGTGCATATATGGAGCTTCATCTGGAGTCTTCCTTAGTCACATAGTCATTAAGAAGGGAATTGAGATCGATCCTGTCAAGTCTAAAGCAATCCTTGACATGCCACCTCCTAAAATAGAAAATGAGATTAAGGGGTTCTTGGGTCCCCTCCAGTATATAAGCCATTTCATTCACCAACTGGCCGACATCTGTAGCCCCGTATTCAACCTACTGAAGAAAAATTCCTCCATGCAGTGGAACAAGGAATGTTAAGAAGTACTTGAATAGATTAAGCAATATCTTCTGAATTTGCCAGTTTTATAACCTCCTAGGACTAGCAAACCACTACTACTCTATCTCACGATCACTGATGAAGCCATGGGTGTTATATTGGCACAAAATTCTTCAGATTCTTTTAGAGTACATGCCAGCTATTATCTAAGCAAAAGAATACTGACACAAAAACTCAAATATAGCTACATTGAGAAGCTTTACCTAGCTCGAGTATGGGTATGTCACAAACTGAGACACTGCTTGGGGGCATACATCACACATGTTCTTACTAACAAAAGTCCTCTCAAATATCTCATGGAAAAACCTATCCTTGATAGTAAAATGGCTAGATGGATGGTAGTTTTAGCAGCCTACGATATCATGTACGTATAAAGGAAAGCCATTAAGGGTAGTTTTAGTAGCCTACGATATCTACGGCCTCGATATATGATCATTGGGAAGAGCCTTAATTTCATGATGAAGACCTTCTATTCATCTAACAAGAAACATGGAAACTTTTTTTTAACGGTGCAACCAATAAAAAAAAAGGATATGGTGCTGGAATGGTGTTCCTTACACCTACTGGTGAAAGCTTAGTTCTAGCAATCAAACTAGATTTTAAGGTAACAAGCAGTGAAGTTGAATATAAAGCTTGTGTCTTTAGATTAGAAGAAGCTATCCAAATTGGTATCAAAAACTTAGAGGTATATTGGGACTCCAACCTAATATTTTCTCAAGCATCAGAAAGATGGAAAATCATAGAAGAGCATTTGGTTCCTTACCATAAGCGACTCGAAGAATTTGCAATTAGCTTTGATGCTTTATCTTTTCACCATATTCCATGAACACAAAATAGATTTGCTGAGGCACTGGCAACCCTCTCGTTAATGATAGAAATACATCATGGATTCCTTATCCATCCTATTTCAATAAGCATCAAGCATGAGCCCAACTGTCAATCTCATTACATGAACATCCTAGAAGTTGAAGAGAATCCTTGGTACTAGTATGTTTACAATTACCTTACAAAAGGTCTCTATCTAGAAGAAGCCTCCAAATTAGAAAGGAGAACTCTAAGACAACTGGTCAGTAGGTACATCCCAATAGGAGACATCCTTTACAAGAAAACTTGGAATAGCATTCACCTGAGGTATGTTTCCAAAGAGGAGGCTTATAAGATCATTGAACAAATTCATGGTGGCTAAGAAGGTATTCATATGAATGGATGGTTTTTATCACATAAAATCATGAACCAAGGGTATAATTAGCTCACAATGAATAGAGATTGTGCACAATTTGTTCAGAAATGCCACAAGTGTCAGATTTATGCCAAGCTTTAGAAACTTCATCCTTCACCAATCAATTTGATCACAACCTCTTGTCCCTTCGCCGTGGGGTATTCATGTCATTGGCAAGATTACACCAAAATCCTCTGCTGACCATGAATACATTCTGGTGGCAATTGACTATTTCACCAAGTGGGTAGAAGTTGTTCTTTACCAAATTCTTTACTAAAAAAGAGTGGCACAATTCATAAAAAAAAAACATGATTGCAAGGTATGGTGTCTCATTCGAGATCATCTCATACAATGGCTCTCACTTTCAGAAAGAAGTAGATGCCCTCTTATGAAAGGAAAAAATACAACATCATAGGTCTTCTCCTTACATATCTCAAACTAATAGAGTAGTTCAAACTGCTAAAAAAGCCCTTAAGAACACCCTTCTGAAGATGATCAGTAATCACAAGGGTTGGCATTTACATTTTCCTTCCTTGGGTACATAACCTTATACAAATCAACTACCAAAGCCACACCCTACTCATTGGCATATGGAATGGAAGTAGTCATACCCATAGAACTGATAATCTAATTAGTAAGGGTTCTTCAAAAAGTTCAGATTAATGAACTTGATTTGTAATAGGCCTATTAGGACCAACTCAACCTGATCGATGAGAAAAAGCTAAAAGCCCTTCATAAGACCTAGAACTATCAATTAAGGTTAACAAGACATTTCAATAAGGGAGTCAAGGATCAAAAAATAAAAAAAGTCAACCTTATCCTAAAACAAATCAGATAACCCACACAAGACCCTATAAAAAAATTCAAATCTCCTTGGAGTAGGCCTTTCATCATTAAGAAAATCATGTCAAGTAGAGGTGTCATCCTGATGGATATCGATAGAAATGATTTTACCCATCCTACCAACCTCGATCAACTCAAGAAGTACTACATTTAGTGTTCTTGTTGTATGAACATGCATCTAGCATCAAATTTCTATAACAAGAACTACGTGACCTGATTTCCAAAAAAGTTGTTATGATCTTCATTGTCAAAATCTATCGTAAGGAGATGCGTAGGCAGCCCTATGGGAATGGTCTAAAGCATTTAATAAAATTCAAAGTTTCATCTCATTTCAGGCTCTTTAACGTGAAAGAAAAAATAAATAAAGAAATAAATTTGAAAAAAAGAATGAAACCCGCTAAATTGAAAACCTGAAAGGGCACTCAGGAAAATTTTAGGGTGTAGCCTGCTAGACTAAAAGCAAAAAAGGTGGTCTAGGAAACAATCAAGGTAACTCGCTAGATTGAAAACCCGAAAGGGCTGTCTAGGAAAAAGTAAGAGCTTAGTAAAATAAAATATGTTTTATTGAGGTCTTATTCATCTTTTAGAACATCCAAAATAAAATATATAAGACAAAAACCAAAAAGAAATCAAAATAACCAAAAGTCTTATTTCTTCTTGCGCCAACTTATCTCAATCCACCAGTTCAAGTACTTTGGAAGCTTGTCATAGTCATCACCTAGGATCAAAATTTTAAAATCTTAAATCCAGCCTCTAAGGATTGCCTTAGCTACTCAGTTATTCACAACAACAACCTAATAAAGGATACCATCTAAGGGCATTGTCTGATCATGTCCCATATGAAGAAGAACTCTGGTATCCTGATACAATGTCACTTCCTTCAAGCCAAGTAGATACATATACTTGAATCCCCATCTCCTTGCCATGAATAGATTGATTTTGTATCAATCAGGTCTATAAAGAAAATCCAAAAGACTCAGCTCCATCAGCCAACTAATCCAATCTTTCTCAGTAGCAAAGCAAATGACAACTTTCCTAATGCGATACCACAATACAAGATAATCCCTTTTCTCATGTCCTAGAATGATTTTGAGATGGTCTCTTGGCCAAATATGAAGAACAACCTGAGGGTCAGAACGGTCTCATAAGCATTAAAACTAAAAAGGCATTAAAGGATCTAAGTAATTGAAGCAGAATAAGACTAATGATCCAAGACTCTCTCAAGCTGCAGTAATGATCAAGGCTTGGCAATGTCTTTACTAAAATCATACAGGCAATTGACTTTCCTTCACTCATCTTGGTTACCTGCTCAGACATCTTGCAACATCCCATCTAACTAGGCCCACAAAAATATATTCAGCCATCAAACATAACACATAGGCTTTCAGCCTTATATCTATCCAAACCAAATCATCAGAATCCTCCCAAAACATATTGGCCATGATAGGCTGGTTCACCAAATCATCATTCACCATGCCAAAAGCTTCCTCTATACTCAAGTCTAGAAGATTCTTGAAAGAATTGAAATACCCAACCTTTTCAACTGGAACAGCTAGGTCAACCTTGGGTTCAAAACCCAATAGAGCGATAATTTCTCAAAAATTGGACATAACTCATCCATACAGACACCAAACTAAAAAACATGATCAATAAGATCCCAGAACCTATTACGAGCATTCAAAAAATTACAGACAATCTTGACACTCCTGAGTGTTGTCAAAGCACCCATACCATATTTTTCGAGGTTGATTTGGCTTAATTGGCTTAGGTTTCTGCATCAATCATGCATCATGTGACTGAAATATAGTTCCATCTATAGGGAAAGAAACTGAATTTTCTGTAAAGGAAAAAAATAATTTTTTTTTCATGATTTTTGGAGTAAAAAGTGATTTTTGTGTGGTCACATATATGGTGGCATGAAAATCAAGACGAAACGGAGTTCGGAAGGCCGATCGCACACTAGACCACTCGCGCATGCTAGGATGCTTGCGCACACACTAAGCCACAAGTCCATGTACCTAGAGTCAGGCATGTGTGCTAGGCTCAAGGGGTGTGTGCCGAGCTCCAGGCACATGCTCTGACCCGTGTGTTACTCCGAACCTTTGTGACGCTCAATCCAAATTCTATTTTTTATGATTTTTGTCTAGAAAATATTTTTAAAAAATTAAATTCTTAAACTAAAATTATTTTCAACCAAAATCACAATCAAAAGTAAATTTCTCAGAAAATTCATAAATAAACAAAGTTCAAAGTACAACGATTTTCAAAATATAAAAGACTCATGGTGAGGCCATACTAAGGTCAACTGCATAAAACTAAACATCATCCTCCACATCTTTAGAGCATCATCTTGATCGTCCTTAACCACTGTATCCTTAGGCTCCTCATCCTCAGCTGATGCCCTATCTCCGCCTATTCCTCCAACATGTCTTCTTGTCACGCGTGGCTCTATCCTTCTCTCAGCTATACTTAATGCCCTCAAAGTGGTACCCAAAGAAAATTGGGTCCGACAATAGACATTGTACCCAAAAGCATAAGTCTCACCAGAAACTTAAGCAACAAAAATAGTTATCAGAATGCTGAAAGATAGAAATCACAAAAATAAGGGAACCGATACTCGCAGATGGTATAGATGTCAGGTCAAGTGGAATGACACCAGACAAATACTCTTAGCCAATGAAATGGTATATCATAACACCATTGGCCCCCATGTAAGGCACATACTCAGAAATACACAACAAAAAATTGTGATTTACCGACCCCAGTTACTGACCCAATTTTTTGGATCAGTATTTACCGACCCAATAATTATACTTACTGACCAAATAGTGACACAATTAGGGGAAAAATTAAATTAATTAATTATTGACCAATTACCGACCCAAAAAATGAGTCAATAAATTATTGACCAATTTTTTGGGTCGGTAATTGGTCACAAAATTGGAGGGAAATATTTTTTTGATATCTCACCAAAATTATGTTGACCAATTAATTGCGTCGGTAACTAATGACACATTTTTTGGTCGGTAATTGGGGTCGCTAAGGGTGTGGCAGGAATTAAAAATTGTTTCAAAAAAAATGGTGAGATAAAATAATATGTTACTAACTCCATTTTAGGGGGTCGACAGTAAATTTTTAATAAAAAAATCAAAATTTCCCATTTTTCTCAAACTCACACAAAACCAATTTTCTTCAAAGTCTCGCTCTCTCTCAGAGCCATCGTTCAAAGCTCCTACAACACTAAGCTTGCTCCTCCGGTTACCTTCAAAAGTCAGGATCGATCTCAGCCTATCTTTGCTTCCTCTCCATTAGCCCTCAGCCACCGTTAACAGACCCAAACCTCACATTTTCATTCTCCCTTCCCTATTCTCATCCCAAGCTCAGCTGCCTCTCCCTCCTTTAAGTCCCTTCCTCTCCAGTTTTCATCAAAGTCTTATCTCCCGTCAGAAACAGAACCACAATTCTCCAACATAACCACCACACCTCTGCTCCCTTCCTTCACTGCAGCCCCAAAATCGACAGCCCAGAACCCCCCTTTTCTGGATAGCTTCAAAGTCAGAATCAATCTTCTCCTTCTTTAGTTAAAAAGGAACCAATCACTCCTCTCCATTCTCTTTCTATCTCCGGTGAGGCGTAGTAGTAGCAGTGGCAGAAGCTCAACTCCGGCGAGCAAGAAGAGTAAGCTCAACTCCGACGAGCAAGAAGAGTAAGTGAGGTAACCTCCTTTTCTTATTAACTATTGCCCTTTGAATCTCTTAGATTAATAATCTCCTTAAATATTGTGGTAATCTTTCAAACTTGTGGTAATGTCTTAGATTATTCTGGTATTAACTTTTTAAGGAATTGATGAGTTGCTTTAATTTGCGAATATGTGTCGTATTTGGCTATTTTCATTGTTCTACAATCTGTGAATATTTGGTCAAGAGAAAGTGAGTTTGATCTTTGATTTTGATTATATATCTTGAAAGGGTTATGATTTTTCTTGACATTGGGAATGGAATTCTGATGTTCAATATGTGAAATGGGAGTGTTCCTTTGAAATTCTGCCTACACTGATTAGAATATTTATGAATATTTTGATGATGCTACTTGAGCATTCTGTGAGCTTGAGAATTTCTCCCTATAAATCTACTGGTACCCTTTCTTTTGTGCTCATAAAATTTGATATAATAAAATTTTCACTCTTTGTCATTCTAAGAATTTGATATATTATATAGGATCAGGATAAACTTGAATAAGCAATGAACTTGATGGTATGAGGATGAATTAAGTGATTGTGGTTATAAATGAATCTAAATTTTTGAATACATTGCTCATTCGTAAATAGTAAAATTTTTTGGATTGGTTTATGAGCTATGTAACTATAAATTAGGTGATCTTGGAGTTTTTGAAAAGCTTAAGGTATGCTCTGCAAAAATTTAGTTAAAGGCAAAACCCAGTTCTACCGTTTACTAACTCAAAAAGGGCTGAACATTTTATTGCTCAGTTTGTTGGAACTGTCTAACCTTTCTCTAGTTTTTATGTATTTTCTCTTTTCACACACATTCAATTAAGATAAAATCAAATTTTTTAGTAAATAGATATATAAGAGTACTAATTTGAAAAATATGGGAACAATTTAAGCAAATTAGAATTTATGGTAAATTTTTAAAGTTGACTATGAATTCTGCCACTAATGACAGCTTTAGATTATTATAGTGGCTATATTTCTTCCTATCAACTCACCTATACATTTGCACGTTTGAAGAAGGGAGAAGTTTTGTATTTAGAAACACATTTGATAGGATCATAGACTAAAATTACACTTTTACATTTCAAATTGCAATCATAGACAGAAATTGCATATTTATCAGTTTTGATATCCATTTGGCAGATATGTATAATGCTTGTGATACTAAATTTGTTTCTTATCTTATGTTTTAATTCCTTCCCAAATACACATGGAATTTACATAAGACTTCCTTATCACCAAAACTGTGAGTCACTTTATTGTGCCTGTGAAGCTATCTTCAAGCCTGACATGGTTAGTAATTTGCATTACTTCTCATAATCATTAGTGGTACTTCATACTAATGATTTAGAGGAGCAAGACCGCATATAATTGTGTGCATCCACCATAATATGAGAAACCATAAAGATGACATGTTTCTCTATCCTTCCTTTGAATTTGCAATTATGAATCTTTGAAACCTGTGATTTAAAGAGCAAAAATTATGATCCGATGTTGTTTTGAATGGATGCTTGTACATATGTTTTTGAATGATGGAATCTATTTATGCTTGTATCGGTACATTAATGAAAAGAAAAATCTCTCGTGTTGCATATTCTCTTTCTTGAGATAGAAATTAAGTTTCTTTGTATTGGATTTGAAGTTCTGAGAATCTAAATTAGTTTCCTTCATTGTAATTATTAATTTATTTATCTGTAGAACAAGAGATATTTGAATGTTTAGCACATAGTATTTATGGTGCATTACTTTGAGAAATTCTTTTTTTCTTTTTAATTTTTTTAAATGTTCTTTGATGGTAAATTTGGGTGTGTTAACTACTAGTAAATGCTATTTTATTACATCTATTAAAAAAATATTGGTAAAATATTCCACATATGATTTTTTTAATAAATTTTTATTATTTTTGTGGCAATATGTGTTTATCCAATTATATATATGAAGTTATAGCTTTTTACATACCACAAAGGTAACAAAAAAATCAACTAGGTACTTTTGATTAAATTCATAGTTATAAATATGAACATTTTGTCATGTCAAGTAATTATGTAGCTATAATAACATAA
>CAOJBK011307564.1:0-10998 GCA_948294925.1 Codiaeum variegatum | reverse complement strand
TCCAATGGTTTAGAAGAGAGGCTCTCTAAGAGTTAAAGAGAGAAAGCTTCAAATTCACACCAAAATTTGAGTGGAAGTTTAGATTGAAGAATACTTCTTCAATCTTAAACTTATTTTCAATAATCCTTGGGAAGGGAGTGTTATAGAGCATCAAGTCCAAAGTAATCCTCAAAGTCTCAAGTTCTTAAGTAAAGAAGCAAGAATCAAATCATTTGGGTGATTCCAATGAGAAAGGATTCAAGCTTCTTAAAAAGAGCTAGAGAACAAGCTTTTGGGAAAAGCTCAGTATGTCTCAAGCTAGAGGCTTCACATTTGGGGAGCTTAACGAAGAAGGGCGAGAGGTATTTCATACGTTCTAACTTTTATTTGTTTCTATTGTATTTTGCACAATAATTGGAAAGATCCTTGATATTGAATATGGATCAATTTTGGATTTAGTAATTTGTTAAAGAGTTTAATGAATATCTAAATCCAACCATGTCAAAAGTGTTTTGGCATGGTAAATGTTTCATAAGAGTCTTGAAAACTAAAAACCGAGTTACATCGGATTTTTTAAAAAAAAAAAGAAAAAAAAATGCTGGACATTTTCCAGTCACTGTTGGACAATGGTGGAAAATGCTGGAATTTTTTTTCTGACTTCCGTTGCGCGACTTCGTATTCGCCCTTCAATTTGCACATTTGTTCTTTGAGTGTCCTTTTGCTAATGGGTGTTGAGAGGAATTAAGCCTTGTTTTTTAAGTACCTCTCAATGAGAATTTTAATGATTTATTTTTTTTGAACTATAAAACTATCGCATCCCATTTCTAATAATGTGACAGTCCTAGGGCTTGGGACGTGCAATATAAAAAATATATAGTACCCTTAATTAATTACAATTTTCTCTTTATAAACATATATCGTATCAAACAATCACACTCATGCATAATGGAATCACCTTAACAGGGTGCCCAATTTGTCTAAATATTTACAACTCAATTATTTTTAGATGTTTATTGAAAACACAAATCATAAATACATTTTTCATTCACATAATTATACAACCAAGAGCATTGTCTAATCCTAATATGAGCTTACCATCTTGAATACTCTCTTTCTATATATATCTTTTGATCCACTCAACAACTCTGTCTTTGTCAACCTAAAATTTTCCTGGTAAATGACACCTCCAAGAATACAAAATATAAATAACAATTGAGTATAAGACTCAATAAGACGTGTAGCACAAGAAAGAGAATGAAGAAGGGTGTCAAATGGTCTTTTGATAGAATTCTTTCCAGAAAGAAGGTGATAGATTTGAATGCTAAGAATTCTTTCACAATGATCTTGAAATAAATTGCCTCATATAGAATTTGTTATTTTATCGTATCAGTTCCTTTGAAGCATTATATTCATTTCTTTATTTCCATAAGAGGAAATCCTTATTTTACCATTTTCAGTGGTTACTTTCCCTCGATTGTCATCATCCATTATTTTTATGTATTTAGAGTTTGCAAATAATTCATATATTCATTTACATTACAATATTTACTCCCTTCATTATTTTGCATATTCTCAAATCAAGTAATTTCTCAAAAACATAAATATGAGTTTATATCATAGGACTATATCCCTATTTAGAATATTCTCTTCCTTTGTTAAATATTTGATTGGTTTTGGAGTAATTTAAATACTTATTGAATGTGTAGCTCTTTACTTGTATCGGTAAAAATGCCAATTCATAGAAACAAGGAAGTGTTTGCATAGGTATTTACTCAACGATTGGATAGTTACTTGAGTTTATTTTGATGGAATATTTAATTGTCTTCATGTTTAATCTTTTGAACTCAATTATAGTTCTCATAGACTTTCCTTTTTGGCTACTTATTATTGACATATGAACATAAATATGTATTTTACATTTACATCTTACTTATTAATGAATTAATCAAGTAAAAGTTATAATACATATCACAATATTCATGATATCATAATAATCATATCCTAATCTTTCTAACTTTATATCATATCATGATCTTTTTAGCTATAGCCCTCCTTTGGGGTGATGGTTCGAACAATTTTCATATTCTACTACAATTTTCATCCATATATCATGTGAATTCATAGCAAGTGATCATTTTAATGTACTGGTGTCCCACCCCACCAAATAATATGAAAGACTTATATACCTCTTTTGAAAGCTAAATATAGATATTGTGCACAAAGCTAACAATTAAGTGTGTTAGATAATGTTTCCAGTTTTTGTTATTTAATGTTAATGTATGTATTATGGCATATTTAGGTTACTTTACTTCAGTATCAGTAGGTTGCTATTATCATATTTAAATGTTCAAATAAACATTTGGGGTAATTATACTTTTTAGTTCAATATATGCTTTTCCTTTTATTTCAGGATATCTATGTGTGTAATAACACTTGGGCAATTCACACTTATTATTTTTGCAATTATTGCAGTTTCTAATCACATTGACCACGTTCAATCTTTTTCTTGATATTGCTAAACTTTGTCTATTAAATTGTTTCCATATTTGTTGTGGATGTTATTAGCTATTTCCAGATTCTTTGAGATTCAATATTGTATCTCATACTAAAGTTTTTCTTCCTTTACAATTTTAATTATTATCATATAACTTTTGCTCATCTAAGGGCTATGAGTACAATGACTTTTGGATCAACTTCGTTTTATAGGATTTTGTACAATGGTATGTAAAATATATAGTCTCCATTGGGATTTTGTCTTTCTTTCTCTCTTATATAGCTTTGATCTTTTAGCCCTGTTTGTTTTTGTTATTATGAACAAATTTCTACATTGAGAAATAATTTATATTTTTAGCAAAACATAATCAACTTATGGAAAATCATTAAAATTACATTTAGATAAATAATTCAATTACCCTGTAAGTTAAAATTGAATTTCATATCATTTTTTCTTTTGGTCTCTTTTCTTTATTTACTTAAATATCAAGTATATCTTCATTATCATAAAAGATTTTTTTTTTTAGTTTTAAAAACATATTTGAAGTCATTTTCAAGAAATCCAAATAAATTTTGGATTTTTATTTGTTTATTCAATTCTCTTGTAAAATCTATAATAAGGTAAACAAATCTTTTAAATATATAAAGAAAAGTTCTTTTCATTCCAAAGTAACTAAATTTTTAAACAACATTGAAATATTTTCATCTTTTTATGAAAAATCTTTGAAGAGTCAAGACTATAGCAATTTTTTTATAAAAAATTTTAAAATCGTATATAAATAATGAATCCAAAAATATTAAGTTGTATCAAAATAACCAATAAAAAATGGAGAATCATTTGGGTAAAATATTTGAAAATACTTAAATAAATATTTATATGTGGGATAACCACAAAACTTTCATTTCTTTAGGTAAATTTAAAACATAGTTTCAATCATCATAAAATCATATGAGTTCGTGAATTTCTCTCCGCTAAAGAAGAGACTAACGGAATCGCATCTGAGTCAACCGGCAGCCAAGCCATATTGATAACAAAAATTATCAAATCTTAGTTTATGGTAAAAATTACTAATTATCCAAGGAAATGTTTTTTAAATACATAATAATAACTTTTATGCTTAGATTTCTCCTTTAAAACAGATTCCAAATTTAAGTTAGAGAATATACATTCAAATTATTTATAACCATATCGATATATTAATAATATTATTTAATAAATAGATTATAATTTAAAATAACTAAATAACCTAATATTTAAGTAGAACATTCTAAAGATATTCATGTAATTGTGTCAATCCTTCCTCCTTACCTTTACTACAACAATTTTACAAATTTAAGAATATTATTTCATAAAAAAAATTAAGAATCTATTTTTTTTTTTTTTACAATTTGAAGGCCTAGAATAATGTTGATTTTCACTTTTTAGTTAGGTCCTATTTTCTTCACCTGGTTTTTTCTTAGTTGATATTATTTTTACTGATTGAAACTGATTTTTACTAAGTAAAATTAATTTTTGTTAATTAAAATTAATTTTTCTGATTAAAACTGATTTTACTAAAATGATTTTTACAAAGGGGGTGTTTGGTATTAAATTTGCCAAAAGTATTTTTGGATAAAATTTCTCATATTTTGTCTAAAAATGCTTTTTCAAAACCAATTTTTTAAGAAGCATGTAAATTGTTGTTTTTCTAAAAAGTGGGTTTGAAAAGAAGTTTTAGAAAAATTAAAATAATCACTCAATGAATTTTTAAATAAATTCTAAAAGTGTTTTCGCAACCTCCACTGCAAGAAAACAGAGCTTTAGAGATGGAAATTGCTAAAATGCAGAATTCTGTCTCTATTTTGAATCAGTGACAGACTATTCCGTCATTAAAAATCTTGATGCTAATTAGTGATAGAAATATAACCCGTCACTATTTTGTGACAGTAAAATTCCGTTGCAAAATAGTGACCGAATTAAAAAAAAATCCATCCCAATTTCTTGTTTCTAAAATTTATATTTAATTCTATATTTTTACAAATATATACATTAACCATAATTATAAAATATCTATAAATCCAAACACAAACAATTATAATTCTAACTTTTAAAGTATATATATGATCATAAAATTGCTACATAACACATATAAGTATGAAAGTGCAAAATATAACATAAAAGTACCATAAGAAATAAAAGTATAAGAGTGAAAATACAAACAATGGGAAACCAAAGTAATCATCCTAATCATGCGACTCATCATCAATAGCATCACCACCAATAGTAGGAGAATCATCATGGACAAATGAAGCAAGATCATGTACACACTACAAATAGCAGAAGATAAGCTTAGATGCAATATAATCCAAGAATTAAAATAAGGGGAAAAAAAAGCTACCATAATATAGCTGCAAATTCTAAGTGTTGATACAAAAAAAGATTTTACCCAAGTCAAAGTTAGTGAAATTTTTTAACTATCATCATGGTTCATGGAGAATGCTAAGACTTAAAAATTAGATTTTTATAAAGTATGGCATTCCTATGCTATTTCTACTAGTTAGAAGAACTAGAAATTGAGGCCAACATTAGAATACTTAAGCCGTATAACAAAAGATTAGCCAATTGAATTCCTCCTAAAGATCACATAACAATGAATCTATAAGTAAAGACAATACTGAAGTTGAGCTGTAGATTAAAATAAAACAAAATTTGTTACCTTTGTTGCATAGGAGGAATCCCATCCTTCTCCTCAAAATGTTCCTTGATCAATCAATGGTATCGTTGGTTCAATGTCAATTTTGATTTCTTTATCAGTGAAAGTCTTCACTTTGAAGATAGTTCTTCCTCTAACCCTCAAAACCAAGTGAAGAGTTGATTCTTTCTGGATGTTGTACTTAGCCAAAGTTCTGCCATCTTTTCAATTGTTTACTGGCAAAAATTAATCTCTGCTGATAAGGAGGAATCCCCTCCTTGTACTGATCAATTCAAAACAAATAATCAATTTACAACTTCATCCATTAAATCTCTAGATTTTGCAAGTTAATTAAGCATTATTAGAATCAATATTAGCAATTGTAATTAAAAAAGCTAATAAGAACCAAAAGATTCAAATTTTCAAAAACATAGAAGCAAATAAAGAGGAAAAGTAATAAATAAAAAAGGGTTACCTAAATCTTGGCTTTGACATTATTGATGGCATCGCCGCAGAGAGTTAAAAAAGGGCCACCTTTATCTGTATACCAAGTTAATTCATGTCAGTTGAAATGTGCATGCATAAATTAATAACTCTTTTCAAAATATATAGCTGAGAGTATTAGAAGAAAAAAAACCAAAAAAGTAAAGTACTCACATCATTAGCAGAGTCACTAGTTAATCCAGGAACCATAATTACAATTGGAACTTTATCATTTGGTATGATGGCATCACTTATACAAGAGACACCTCCAACTATAAATAACACTTGTAAGAACTAGAGCTAAGAATAGTGGAAAATCATATAGCTTCACCTTGAAATCAGTTTCTAATGGAATATTTTCAACCAAAAGCAAAGTAAAGTTGTTCTTCTTTAAAATAACCACTATTAAAGGTAATCATAGAGCTATATCTTAAGCTAAGTGCTTAAATCATAAGACCATATCTTCTACACATACCATATCGTAAGCTATATCTAAGGGTTACCTACAGCCTTATGCAAGCCAAAGGAAAAGAAGTACAACTGTAACATATTAGATAGGAACTAACACTACATAAGAATTGTATACCTAAACCTTCCCTTCATAAGAGATGAGAGTACCACCCTTTACATCAGCTAGGGTTTTAGGTGTCACTTGCAAAAGTGCAAAAATGTAAGAGGACATATTTTAAACCACAAATACAATTAGTTAGCTGCACTCATATATCTGTACCTTGATGCAGTACTCATTCTTATTTCTGATAAGATGAAATAAGATTTATGTAGCACAGAGTCAAGGTAAATTATCTGAAAGACTTCATGCCAAGAAATTTCATAATTAACACAAGTAGAGTAGAAAACTAGAAAGTGTTTAAAAACCATATACCTGCATCCATATTCCTCAGTATTGTAAGGATTTGCTCTCAACTGCTTTACCTTCTGACGCTCCTCTTGTTGTAGATTTTTGAAATCTTCTTCTTTTGCAATCCTGGCTTCATAGATGATTATAAGTTGATTCTTGAAAAATTTCTCTTGATAATCCAACTACAAAAATCATTGATGCAAGTAAAAAAATCATCACGACAATGATGATGATGAATGAACTGAACCCTTTAGGAGATAGGTAACCCATTCCCAAATGTCTATACTTACATATATCACCTATTCTTGATTTACAACTGATTAATATCCATTTATTTCTTTTCTTTAATGATACCACAAAGACCTCAGACACAACATGATAAGCTTATGACAATGCTAACATCGAAGTTGAACATGCTCAATTGAAATAAGGATATTAATAAAGAAGTTATTCCAGCTAAAATGATAAATAAGCTGAGGCCAAAAATTTTGGATAAGTTAAAAGTAATTCAGTTTGTAACATTATAGGACAAGCAGAAACTGCACATTATTCTAAGGGTTCCCTACTTCCATTATTTTTGTCTTTTTCAGCAACATTCACAGCATAAGACATTCCTAAAAGTACATGAAACAAACATATTTTGTCTAAGAAAAGACACCTGAAATGAATAATATAAGGTAACTATTCAAGACAAATAGTATATCCAGTCTGCAGTATTACATTTTCCTGGCTCTTTTCATGATGCATTTGAGTTCTCTGCCTCATAATACGATTATCTTCAGTAGTTTTCCACAGTTTGTCGGCTACTATTTCTAAAGATTCCTCAAAGGTCTTGGTCCGCCTTTGCTCTCTCGCAACCTTGCTCTTCAACCAAATCGGTTGCTGGTTATCTTCACTCATTTAATTGATTTGCTGCACAACCATTTCATGGTAGGACCTCAGATCATATTTCAGCTCATAACAACACACCAAAGCTTACTATTGATCATGAAAAAATATATCATAATCTTGGAAAAAAATGTGTGTGTGTGTGAGAGAGAGAGAGAGAAAGAGAGAGAGAACCTTAAGAATGCTGATTAAAGATATCAAATTGTCATCTGAGAGTACTATTCCCATAACCTACACCATAAACTAAACTTGTCATTAAACAAACACTGACATACTAACATTATCAACATCTAAAGTTTAAAGAACAATAATAATTTAATTACATTTTCATAGTCTATGCCTTGATTCTCCTCTGGCGAGTAATCATTTGCACTTATGTCAACAAAACTAAGCATATTAATGTTTAAACCTAAAGGAAATATATATTAACAACAAAAACAGCAATTAGCAAAATGCCTTAAAACAAATTCCACAATAACATTGCTACTATAATCAACATTAATTAAGCACAAGCTTAGAATGTTACCAGGAAGAACAAAAGAATCAACAGTAACAGCTTCTAGAATGCAATTGAATGACAGGAAGTTCTTCTCATATATAGAGTCAATCATGATTGTGTTTGGTAACTTAGTTCTCCTCTATTTCCTTTTCAACTGATTGATAATTTCAAGATTTCTTTTTATTGCTACTGTCCTGTGTTGTTCAATCCATGCCCCCAATCAGTGACATAGAATGTGAATTTGTCAATAGCAAATACCAGATGACTAGTCCATAGATTATATAGCAAAATCAAAATAAAAAGAAATCATAATTTTAAGTTTTTATTTCATTCTCTCAGCAACAAACTAGAAAAACTATGAAAGATTAATTAAGTACCTGAGAGACGAAAGCAGAATACCTAGTGGTTACTCTACTCAGTAAGCTATACAAGTATTGAGGATTTGAGATGCGATCCAGCTCCATCCCGGCTTGATAGTCTCTGTTATATATCCATTTGTATCATAGTTGATAATCCCCCCATCTTCTTCTTCGTTGAAGGATTGTACAGACCTCGTATAATCCACGAATGCAAAGAATGGATCTTCATGTAGCTGTTGTTGTTGCTGCTCGCCTTTTCCATTAGTGAGTTTGAAAATCGATGCACATAGATTTTGAGAAAACAAAAAAAGGAAAGAGCAACTCTGAAAATTTTAGGGTTAGATATGAAGAAGAAAAAGGAGAGAGTGGGAAAACGAAATAAAGCTTCTTTTTTTTGGGGGTGGCGGGAGAGGGGAGGGGAGAGAAACAAATTAGAGTTAGATGGCCTGATAAAAAAGAAAAGAAAATAATAAAAATTCGTTGCTGGCTGACGCCGTTTTGTTGCAAAATAGTAACGAATTTCAGCATGTCGCTAAAAATCTGTTACTATTTCCTAATTTTTTTTGTAGTGCTCCAATATCATTATCAAATAGGCTCAAATTAGAATTGATTTAATGGTATTATTGAATTTATTTTTATTAATTTAAATTGATTTTTATTGATTAAAATTATTTTTATTAAATTAATTTTTATTAAACTGATTTTTACTAATTAAAATTAATTTTTATCAATAAAAATTAATTTAGACTAATTAAACTAATTTTTACTAAAAATTAATTTAAAAAAAAACAAAGAGAATATGGTCTTAGAATATGAAGAGATAATTGTCAGTCAAAATTAGATTTTTGAAAAGAAAGTTTTAATCCATGATAAGAATTACAAATAGTCCATCCTATTACTTGTTTTTGTATATAAGAAATGAAAAGAAAGGAGTGTAAACTAGAATGAAATTAATAAAGATTAATTTTAGTTTTGTAATTCTCTTATTATGTTTTAGTGTTCAACATCAATCATTAAATTAGATTTAAGTGGTATTTAGTAAAATTGAAATTAAATGTTTAATAAAATAAAAGAAAAAAATTTTAAATTATAAAAATATTTTAAAATATAGTTACTTATTACATTTAATATAAATTTTAAATTAAAAATTTTAATTTATTATTTTAAATAATTTTTTATTTAATTTAAATTTTAAATTAAAATTATTAAATATATTTAATATAATTAAATATTAAATAAAATTAATTTGAATTATCAAACTAATTAACTCCTATTTAGATTCTATCCATTTAAACTTATTAATATAAATTATTTGAAAAAAAAATTATTAATGTAAATTTGGGAAAAGAAAATAATGCCACCATAATCATTGATAAAAAAAACGATATATACTTGATAATAAATAAATAAATAAATAAAAATTGTTTCCAGCTAAATTGGTGGGGTCCAATGCCATCCGTCACTTGAAGGAGACTAGGTCAATTCAAACTTACAACCTCAAAGACCAGGTTGATGTACAGTTTAGAAATACAAGAGTGACGACAATTGCTAGGTTTAGTCTTGCACTTATTAAAAAGACTTTTTATTCCCACTTACTATATTATCATGTTATTTATTATATAGACCTAAAAAAAATATTATTATGTTGTTTAGTGTAATTTTGGCAGAAGTAATGCACCACTAGTGGACTTTGCACTAGAAAAAGAGAGCATTTTATTTTTATCAAAATCAACACATAAAAAGCAAATGCTTTATAAGTAAATTTTGCTAAAAAAAAAAATGCTATAGTTAGAAAATTTGTAACTTTGAAAACGATTTCAATATTCTTTTTTCTGTGATGTGCTGTTTAATAGTTGAGTTTTCATTAAACTTCCAATGGTGCGTTGAAGCAAAAGGGAAGAGCTCAAGAGTAGAAGTAATTGAAAAGGTTCTTAAGTCTTGTTTTGTTTCCCTTAAAAACATAATAATTCAAAAAATTAATTTTAATTATTAAAAATCAGTTAAATAAAAATTAATTTTGATGAGTCTGAAACTCACTAATCTTTTTATCTCTTAGTATGGACTAGATTCATAAGTTTTGGATTAGTCTGCACAGGAAGCAAACGTGAGCTAGAGGGTCAGACTTTATGCTTGACCAAAGTCTTTTGATACTCAAATCAGTGTATTGGACTTAACAATATCTCGGAGCTCCTTAAAGCCCTTAAAAAGAACAGATTATGGTTTCTTGAGGTTTCAGGTTAGTGTAACCTACCTTAAAATGTGTACCACAAGGGATTATTTATAATGTTGGTTGAATTCCCAAGGTGGACATGTATTTAAATGACTTTTACCATGTGTTGATAGTTGAGAAGAGTAGTGGCCACCTCAAAGAAGACGCAAAAGTTTTCCAAATCGTACAGGTCTTCCTTTTGATGATATCATCAAGAAACAATTTGGGCCTAAGGCTAGCTTGACCCAACCAAGGTAGCTTACTGTATTTCTGCATCACTTCTTCTTCCTGCTGACATGAATCACCTTCACCTGTTCAACAATATGAAAGCCTTCTTCCATGGCTGGTCTTACTCTCGCATGGTAACCAATGTTGCTTATCTCCTTCTCCCTTTTGTGTTTTTTTTTTAAAAGATAATTTCTAACATTTCCTATTAACTCATGCTAGCACCATCTTTTAGGACTTGAGCCTTTAGTATTTTCTTGCTTAGAAGGATTTTAAGGATGTTTTTGTTAGCAGTGTATGCCCTAGAGCTTACACTCAGCATGTGAATGTAA
>CAOJBK011307352.1:0-12307 GCA_948294925.1 Codiaeum variegatum | reverse complement strand
AGCTTTGAAATAGTCCTGGTGGCTAGTGCATTTCTGGAGGGCTTCAATTGCCCTTGGTTCATCTATATCTGTCACCTTCAACGCCTCCCTATTGAACCTGGAAATGAAATCCCTCAGTGACTAATCCGAACCCTGTTCTATTTACTCCAAGGCTCGGGTTGGTGTTGGTATTGGAATGGAGGCTGAGAACCTTTTGACAAATAGATTCATCATGCTCCAGAATGAGTCAATGCTGCCATAGGGCAGGCTATCATACCACTTTACAGCAGCTCCTCCCAATGTGCCTCTGAAGGCTCAGAAAAGTGCCTCATCCTTGGTAGTTTGCAGCTCCACCAAATGCTTGTATTCTAGGACGTGAGCTTTGGGGTCCTGGTTGCCATCATACTTGTCCATTCTGGGCTGTTTGAATTTGTCAGGCATTTGATACTCTTCAATGTTCCTAGCAAATGGAGACTTGAGATGCAGGGAGAAGTCTCTCCTCCTGCCATGCTTCGGTCCCACCATCTCTTCAACATATCTCCGCACTTCATCTCTTAGGGTCACTCTGGACCCATGGTGGTTTGCAAGTTCAGGTCTGTGTTCTGAACCCCTGTGAGATATATCATGGTGTGCCTCCTCCCTCCTATTGGCAGAAAATCTATCTCCTACCTCCTCTCTGTCATCTTCATATTGTCCTGCACCCCTATCATCGCTCCTAGGTTCCCTGATTGGCACTGCTGGTGCGGATCTATATGGGTTCTTCTCCTCAGCCGGCCTGGCTGCTGATACTTTAGTTGGGATGTTGACATTCACTCCCTGATTTCCTGCTTGGGGGCTATTGTCCACTCTAACTGGTGGGTCAGTCCTTTGCACTGCTTGGAGAGGTGTAATCAAGGGAACTAGGTTACTGAGTAAGCCTTGCAAGGCTGTTACTGGTGTTGCTTGAGGCTGAATGGGTTGCAAGGCTAAGGTATAAGGTCTTGGAAATTATGGCTAATTGATGAGGTTCTACAAGCTTTACAGAGAGGCAGGTATGTTAGCTAGAGCTGCAGACGGGTTTTGTAGTGTTTGGGGGGTGTTTGCTGCTGGGTTTGTGGAAGGAGGAGGGCTATCCTCTACAATGCGGTCATCTTCATAGGTATGTTCCATTGTGAGTTTTGAATCTGTGATATAGGTTTTGGAATGTGTTTGGTTGGGAAAACTCTGTGTTTCCCATAGACATCGCCAAATGATGCGTGCTGGATTTGCTCACGCTGGGATAGAACTGCTTTAGTCGAGCTGTAATGGACCTGCATAAAAGTAAAGATTGGTCAAGGTTGTCGGATGTTGTATAGGGCAATAACCCCCTGATGCTCAAGTCAGTGAAAGGGTTTGATCACAAGTGGAACAATGTATAGTTAAGAGCTTTTAGAGGATAGGTTTGCATTACCTTGTTCAGGTTGTGGATGTCTATATTTATAGGGTGAAAAACCTTGTTCGTGGGGACACATGGCAGCTCTGGATACTTTGACAGTGTACCTCCCAGTGAGGTCTGTGACACCTATCTGCTGTCAAGTCCCGAACCCCGAAGGCCGCTAGTGGACAAGGCTTGTGATGAGCTTCGGGTTTGGTGAGAACTAGGTGCTACAGGTTCGGTCAGGACTCAATCATATCGTTGGGACCGAACCAGGCCAAGGCTGAGTAGTATCACCCAGGATACAATCTTTTAAAAACGTGTTGATTCTACAAATTCCAGGAATTAGTCATAAAAAACCATTGATCTCTCAAAAGAAATACATAATTTGAAATATAACAAAGAACACTCTCAATCAAAATTTTATTATTAATCTGAAAAACTCTTCTATATTGTTTGATAATAGTCCTATTTATAGATAATACTCCTATACTAAAAAGAAACATAAATTAATTAAAATTCTTATTTAGGAAGAAAACTAAATAGAAAGAAATTATAAAATAAATCAAACTTTCTGAATAAATTAAAATCAAAATAAAATAGAAAAATAAATAAAAATTCCTAATATAAGAATTCAATATAAAATATTTAATAAAATCTTTTTTTCTTAAATGGTTCGATTTGACCAATCTTGTTCCCGCATCATTCTCTCCTTCTTGAAAAAGAATTCGCTCTTAATAGGATTTTTATTGTTAATTGAAGAAATTCTCTTAACACTTTGAATTTTCTAACTTGTGTAACAATTGTCATCCATTCTGCCCAAAAGTCCTTAATAAAAGTATCAATAAAAATTTTCCACATAAAATAAAAATCAGGTTCTTTAAAATAATAAGAACGCAAAAAGGGATCTTCATAACAATAATGATTGTTTTCATCAAACAAGTAATTATCATATATTGGAAGTAAATCTCAATTGACATACGGTAGAGTTTATTCGCCAATATGGTTGAAAGATTCAAACTTCTCCATGTCTATATATGAACTAACTACATGGATCATTTGGTTCTGATACCAAACTAATACAGTGGAAGATTTTATAAAAATAAAAATAAAAAAAAATTAAAGAGAAATTAATAAAATAAAATGGATAAATATTGTAGCCTGTTGATTCTGCCAATGCCCAGAAAACAATTTTCTAAAAACCAGTTGATTCTACAAATTATAGGAATTATGCATAAAAAATTATTGATTTCTCAAAATAAATACCGAAATTTGGAATAAACCAGAGAGCACTCTCAATCAAAATTTTATTATTAATTTGAAAAACTCCTCTACATGTTTGGTAGTAATTCTATTTATAGATAATACTCCTATACTAAAAAGAAAGCTAAATTAATTAAAATTCTTATTTAGGAAGAAACCTAAATACTAAAAAATTATAAAATAAATCAAACTTTCTAAATAAATTGAAAATCAAAATAAAATAGAAAATAAATAAAAATTCCTAATATGAGAATTCAATATAAAATATTTAATAAAATCTTTTTTTTCCTTAAATGCTTCTATTTGATCAAAATTGCTCCCGCATCACTTTTGCATATTGCATTCAATCTTTTTACTAACATTATACGAAATTAAAGCATATTATATGTCAAATAATGTGTCAAGAACTTGTGGGCACCAATGCAAAGAATATTATGCCAGCTCCAGTTTCTAAAACCTAGTAAGTTTTGTATATAATTGAAATTATCCACCTTTTCTAAATGCTTTGTTCCTCATTAGTTGTTTGGTCTATTTACTTTTCCATGATTGATATGTTTACTTTTGCAGGAGAAAGGTAACAAGTATGTCAAGATGGGCTTTTACATGACACCTTAATGATTCTTTTTTAAGCTATGACCATACATTTAAGACATTTCAAGATGGGGTAGCAGATATAGTTGAAGATGTAAGGGCCTCATCACCTATTCTTAATTAAACACTTTCAGTAATAATGTTTGTGAATTGAAGAACCTTTCTTTCTTAAATCAGGTTTCTAAGCTTAGTCAGTTGAGTAAACTTGTTTATTCAAACATCAAAACGAAATTGTTAAACTAAAAGTGGTCATTCTTGTTTAAACATTTCCAGCAACAATGTTTATGAGTTAAAGTTTGTTATTTTTCTTTATTCATGTGCTGTTTTACTCTTTTTGCACTAAGTTGTCAAGTTTCGAAAGTTTTGGGGAGAATAGGAAAAACTCTATAGATTTAGAGATGGTAGAATTGTTGAAAGTAAAGGTGAGGCTCTATGCATTTTAGTTTGATATCCTGGGAGTTCTCATTACCATGATTTAACCATTTCCATTTGAACTGTGTTTATGATCTGAGGGTACCTATGTCAATTATTGTACTAATTAGTGTTGTTATGTTTGCAATATCATATCTAACTCCAGGAGAGTTTCCCTAATTGTTTGTGATGCAGCGGAGTAAATATAATGGTAATAAGGAATATTGAATTCTGGTGATTCACTGAATACTAGAAGTCAACCTTATAAAATCTTGTTGATTTTTTAAGAAAATACCAAGAATTTATGCATCCAAATCGTTGATTCAAAAGAATACCGAAATTGGAAAATTTTAGGATTTTTATTATTTCATAAAATCATCAAAATTATTCATAGCATACAAAATAATAGTATTTAAATGAAATATTAAAAAAACCTAATAAAAACAGGCCAAAAATAATAGAAGTCCAAAATAGTAAAATAAGCTCAGAATAAAACACAAAATAAAGTAATAAAATTCAAATTTTCAAAATAGCATTGCACTAGGTTGTTATGAGTGAATCTTGTAATTCATCTAGATCTTTTAACGACCTTCAATTTGATATATTACGGGCCACATAACTCATATGTAGCTAAAAGTTATGGCCATTTAAAGTTGAGCCTTTTCTACCGAAATCTCAACGATCCAAATAAGCTAATGCATGTTCTTCTATCTTTTAGCCCACATCATTCCCACCCCCCCTCCCCCCAGCATTGATAAAATTCACCCTCAAATTTATAGTAGTATCATCATACTCAACATGCTCCTGAGGGTTAGCACTATAAATTAATATGTCATCAAAGTACATAACTACAAATCTAACTATAAAATGCCTGAACAGCTAGTTCATTACACTCATACAGGTACTAGGGGCCTTATACAACCTGAAAAGCATAACAACCCATTCATATAACCCCTCTTATGTTTTAATTGTTACTTTCCACTCATCCCCAAACCTAATTCTAATTTGGTAGTATCCACTCTTCAAATCTCATTTAGAAAATATAGTAGCACCACTAATCTGGTCAAGTAAATCATCCAAGCAATGAATGGGAAATTTGTACCCTACTGTAATTTTGTTGATGGCTCTGCTATCCATACACATTTTCCAAGACCCATCTTTCTTAGGTTTCAAGAGGGCAGTTATAGCACAGAGACTCATACTCTCTCTATTATGTCCCTTAGACAATAACCTCTCAACTTGTCTACATAATTCCTCATGTTCCTTGTGACTCATTCTATAATGGGGCTTGTTGGGAAGTTGAGCTCCTAGTTCTAGGTCTATATGATGTTAGGTGTCTAGCAATGGAGGCAACACATCTGGTAAATCCTCAAGGAATACATCCTGGAACTCTGCAAGTATTGGACCTATGGCCTATGGGATTTCTATAGCTTCTGCAACATCTTTTTCTAATAGCATATCACAGTCTCTGCTTCCTACAACTCCTCATCAATCTAGGCTAGGGTTAGTAAAGTCGTACTGGCTCATGTACTTGGGGACTTAGTTGTTATAGGTTTGCTTGGCACTAAAGTAATTTTAACATCATTAAAAATGAAAATTTAAGTGTTAGTGTCACCTTAATGATCTTTGTCCCTATCATATTCCCAAGGTCTGTCTAATAATAGATGACATGCATCCATCACCACTACATCACACCAAATAGAATCTTTATACCATGTGCCCATAGAAAAGGAAACAAGAGCTCGTTTCGACGTTGTTACCTCATTCCCTTTCTTAAGCCATCCCAATTTGTAAGGGTTAGGATGCTTCTTATAAGTCCCCGTCTGAGCGGCCCGTGGGATCTTCTAATGCCCCTCCAAGCTCACATATCAAAGGAAACCGACCATAGGGGGCTGAATTGCGCATGGCATCGCGAAATGTGGTCGGGTCCCACATTTGTGCATCCACATGTGTTCGTTGGCATGCATGTGGTTTGTTAAGTGTACAGAGTCTCCACCTAATCTTTAAGAAAAAAAGTTTTTTAAGGTGATTAAAAAACCTTTTGAAATAACTCTATTTTCATAAAAGAATGTTTTACCCAATTTTAGGAAAAGGATATTCTTTTGAACAAAATCAGGTTTAGGAATTTGTGATCTGATAAAAAATTTTTATAAAAAATAGTTTTTACTATTTTTACATAACAACTTTTAGCTTAAAAAGTATGATTTTAGTTAAAAATAATTTTCGTGTATGCATGAATAGGTATTACGGTGCATGCACAGTTAAACATGCTAGAAATGATGCATGAATAGGCTATTATGTAGATGACATTCACATAAAGCAGAAAAAGACAAGATTTGTTATGGGTCCTTTCTCTAGCCAATTTCAGGTTCTATGGAAGGCACAATGTTCCAAAGAAAGCAATAATAATTACAATGAAAATAATTGAAATCAGAGAATCTCCCCTTTAGTCTTATGAACTAGGAGGAGCACACATTCCTCAAATACAGATCCAACATTCAATAGCAATAACAATGAAAATAAAGCAATATGAAGAATAATAATGAAAATAAAGTAAAAGGAATATGTGAAAGGGATAAGTCATGGTTTGACAGTCGAAAATGGGGAATGGGTTATATGGAGGACCCAAAGGTTTTTAGACTCGGACAATTCATATTTAGCTGACTCTAGCTTAGGAAAGCTTTTGAGATTCAACTTTTGTTTCATAATCTAGTAGGACCATACTTTATTCAAAGGACCAGTTGTTAGGCTTCTTAGTAGTTAGTTGGATCAAGGTGGAAGGATTGATGTTCCCCTTAGTTAGACAAGAATGTATCTTCATCGGAGAGTCCATTTTCCATATAGTCTTCAGAACAACCTAATTGGTGATCTTTGGATAATTACTACTCATCAAAGAAGGATTAAAAAATGGATGATACTTGGGACCTCGCATCAATCATGTCTTTGATTTAGGAGGCAGTGGCAATGAGCACTTTGAAATTTGGTAGGTATTATGTGATCACTCTGCCTCAATACACAGGAAGTAGATTCTTGACTAAAATGTTGATTTTTTTGGGTTCAATTGGTATGTTTACCCTTTATGAAGCTTTCTTCCTCTACCTCGTAATGAACAAGGAAAAGGTTTCTTGAGGATTTTGTTTAATAGTCTCTAGATCTCTTCTTATAACATAAATTTCTTCATTATATGAATATTGTTTTACAAAGGCATTACATATGGATTCCCAGGTCAGTTTCTTAAAATCATCTAGTTGTACAAACCAATTCAGAGTTGTGCTAATAAGCGACTATTGGAAGAGCTGAGCAAGGAGCTCGTCTTCAATGTCGAGAGGGTGAAGTGCTCCATCATAGATTTTGAGATGGGTTTTAGGGCATGTTGTTCCATCAAACTTGTCAAATATAAGCATTATGAACTCGGGAGGAAGCCTTGCATGGGGGAATGGACTGAGGGACTTAACATCAATCACATTTTCCATCTTCTTGATAAAGTCAAGGGTTTTTTGCATTTCCACGTACTTCTCCATTATGTTTTTCAGCAAAGGATGATCTTGGACCCTCTTTTGGAAAGGATCTATAAGAGAGGTTGTTAGAGTGATGCCTCCATAGTCAGCTTGTGTGGGGATGGAAATTCCATTATCAATTTGTGAAGGCAGGATAACTATGCCTTTATTCACTGGTTCTTTTCCAGAACTAGATGATGTAGAAGCATGATGGGCTGGCTGAATGCTAACTTAGGCCATCATAGGTTGGACTTTTTCTAGGATGGATTGTTCTTAGACTTAGAGCATAGAGTTCAAGGTTTTCTTTTTCTTTTTGAGAGTTTCATCTTGCTTTTTCCATGAAATCACCTAGCATGGCAGCAAGGTCGGAAGGTGGAGTAGTGGCATTAACAGCAGTAGGGTTACGAGCATATTAGCTGTTGGGCATGGTTACCTTTAGGGTAGACAAAGAAAGAAAAAAAGGGGTATCTACAATTTTGACATAATCATGGTAGACTTAGTTTCAAGACATGACTCAAGGTCGTGTTTGATTTTCATCTTTTTTAGTAAGAATTTGGCCTTGTTCAGGTTTGTATGGCATGATGCATGCATGCATGTATGCATGAATGAAAAAGGTTTCATGATGACAGATAATTAGAGTCTTGGGGTACATGGGACCTAAGGTCAACTCTTATCATTATATGAGAGCTTGGTGGTTTTAAGGTTCCCCAACAACTAGAGGTGCGATATACCTAACCATATGTGAATCAAGAAGATTCACATGGGTCCAGCGGCTACCTGTAACCTCGTTATCCCAACCAAAAGGATTGGAGGGTACACCTTGGGGTTGGATGATTTCACTATCGGCAAAGCAGTCCCAAGGAGGGAAGCTCTCTCGATGTTACTTTCTATCCTGGTTTTCCTAAGATAAGGGATCATAGAAGTGATGTACGAAACCTACTTTCACACAGTTTAAGACAAAAAAATTACTTTTTAGAAAATAATCCACTTAGTTTTGTCAGTTTTCCAAATGTCCCCACTGAAGTCGCCAGTTGTGAGGCCCTGTCCAAGCGACCTTTGGGATCTTCCAGCGTACCTCTAAGCTCATGTCTCGAAGGAAACCGATCATAAAGGGATGAATTGTTCATGGCATCGCAAAATGTGGCTGGGTCCCACATTTGTGCATCCACATTGTTCGTTGGTGTGCATGTGGTGTGTTAAGTGTACATAGTCTCCACCTAATTTTTAAGAAAAAATTTTTTCTAAAGTGATTAAGAAACCTTTTGAAATAACTCTATTTTCAGAAAATAATGTTTTACCCAATTTTAGGAAAAGGCTATTCTTTTGAACAAAATGAGGTTTGGAAATTTGTGATCTGATAAAAAATTTTAATGAAAATAGTTTTTACCATTTTTACATAACTTTTAGCTTAAAAAGTATGATTTCAGTTAAAAATAATTTTTGTGTATGCATGAACAGGTATTATGGTGCATGCACAGTTAAACATGCCAGAAATGATGCATGAACAGGCTATTATGCAGATGACAATCATATAAAGCAGATAAAGACAAGACTTGCTAGGGGTCCTTCCTCTAGCCCATTTCAAGTTCTAGGGAAGGCACAATGCTCCAAAGAAAGCAATAATAATTACAATGAAAATAATTGAAATCAGGGGATCTCCCCTCTAGTCTTATGATCTAGGAGGAGCACACATTCCCCAAATACAGATCCAACATTCAATAGCAATAACAATGAAAATAAAGCAATACAAAGAATAATAATGAAAATAAAGTAAAATAATAAAAGGAATAAAAGAAAATTGGAGTTTTGGAGTTGAAGCCATGAAATGGCTTGTCGGCATATCCCTTTGAATCGAAATCAAACCCCACGCCGTTCTCTCTTCTCGTGAAGGGTGGGGTTGTTCAGATAATAATGGTTGGTTTGGATATTCAATAGCTAAATCATTTTAATTTATAAAATGGTTAACCAAATAGGCTATTAATCGTTTCAGGTTTTTATTAAAAAATGATTTTGAATAATTTTGAAATGATTACCTAAGTGCATTTTAGAGTTTGATTGAGTTCATTTTATGAAAAAAAGGTTTTCATTACAACATGCCTTAAATAATATTAAAGGGCTTAAAATTGAATTCTGATAAAAATGCCTTGTTTTAGTTTTAAAGGGCTTAACACAGTTAATTCAGAGAAAGAGATATACTGTATCGATTTTACCTTTTTCGAGGCTTCGAGATCTGTGGATTTGAGGGTTTGATGAAACTTGAGCGGATCTCCATTGTGTTCGGAGAGCACTGGAGGATGTCTATCTGAATCGATCTGGAAATTAGTGAACTATTGAACTGGTAGGAACAGTTGCAATTCTGAAAGCTTAGACTGATTTAGGGAAGGATTGTAATGTTTGAAAAGTATTTTTGCAGTGTTTAGGAGTTGTTAAATATAATTAATTACATTTGAAAGCTGGTGGAAAAAGTCTCTATTTTTGTTTTGAAAAATGTTGAATTTATAGGAAATCGTGCCAGAAATCCTAAGGACAAATGTGTGCATTTGGGCCCTTACTCATGCGTTTGGGTTAGCTGGTTTGGCCCAGTTTGGTTCTGTTTGACCCAGTTTTGATATTTTTACAATTTCGTGCCCGTTTTAAGTCCGATTTGAGCTCAGTTTGAATCGTTTGACTAGTATCGACGAGCTGGATATAATGTTATAAAAATTAGGTCTTTTCCTTGTAAAATTTTCTTGAAAAATTAGGGACTTAATTGTGACAATTTTGGAGGTGCAAAATTAAGGGTTCATACTTCTCTGTCTGTATCTTTAGTTTCTAGACTACCTCTTTCGAAACCAAATTATCATAGCTACCCATATCAATAATAAAAGTACACACCTTGTATAGTATATTACAGGCAGACTGAAATATATTATGCCTTAACCAATCTTCATCTATAGCCTTTTGGTGTGAAACACGTCTGCTTAACAACCAGATTGGTCCCTATGTCCCCTATCACTATCTCTTCCTCCACATTTGGTTCCTCATCAAATACTGGATTTTCTAAAATTTCAGCATCCTCTTCTTTACAGTCATTTGTATCCACAAACAAAGCTCTTATATCAGCTTTTTTGCATTCAGATTGCTTATCCCCCACTTCTCCACACCCAAAGCACTTCAGTTCATTATTGTTGGCTCCCTTATTAAATTGAGCAGTACCAGCACCAATCCGTTTATTGCTACTGCCTCCTATTCGTGCCATAGCACTACCTGAACCAACATTAGCATTTAAATTAAATGAATTGCCAGCCCTAGTAGCATGATGAAAATGTTTTTCCACCACCAGGGCTCTCTAATGTGCAGCAAAAATATATATAGGATCAAACATATTAATGGTATCCTGAATCTGGACCCTCTGTCCTCCAATATACCGAGCCACCAACTGATCCTCTATCTCCTAAATTTTATTTCTAGAAATCAACTAGTAAAATTCAATAGTTCAATCATTGACTATCCTGGTGCCTTGTTTCAAATTTAGCAACATCTGATACATCACCCTTTGAAAATTGTAAGGCAAGAAGGTGCTCCGCATATGCTTTTTCATCTTTTCCCAAGTTTTAATTTTCAACTTTCCCAACCTGTTTTGGGTTAATTTCAGCTAGTGCCACCATGCTAAAGCTCTTCCCTACAGCCTATTAGCAATCATAGTCACATGTTTATTTTTTGGAACCCCTTTGAATTCGAGAACTTCAACTAGTGTTGCTAACTAGTTAATATATTCTTCTGGTTGAAGATTGCCTTAAAATTCTAGAATTTTTATCCCCACTCCCATCTCTCAATTCCTCACAACTTTCTCTACTACTGGCTTGTGACGTCTCATGGGAGCCTAATCATAATAAAAATCATATGTTGAATCATCTTCAACCTTCTCCACTTCTCCATAACAATTAGGGTTTTGCCCCTCGTTACCCCTATTCTGATTCTCGAGAAGAGTAGCCACTGTTTTAGTTACCTGATCTAACATTCGATCAAACCACTCCTCCATGTGCATTATGCGTTCTTCCCATACATGTTTATGAATTTCTTCAACTTAAGCTCTTCTCAATGGCATTTTGGATTCTTTAACTCTAATTCCAAACCGATACAATGGAGTAAATAGATTACTAATAAGGAATATTGAAATCTATTGATTCTCTGAATACCAAAAGTCAATCTTCTAAAAACGTATTGATTTTTCAAGAAAATACCAGGAATTTACGTATCCAAATCGTTGATTCAAAAGAATAGTAAAATTGGGAAATTTTAGAATTTCTATTATTTCAGAAAATCATCAAAGTTGCTCATAGCTGATAAAATAACAATGTTTAAATGATAGATAAAAAAAAATCTTAACAAAACAGCAAAGGTCCAAAATAAAAATAAAATACAAAATAAAGCAATAAATTTCAAAGTCTCCAAAGTAGGATTAAACAACATTTTTAGGCCTCGAACTAGGCCATTACAGGTGAATCCTGTAATTCATCTAGATCTCTGAACGAACTTCAATTTGATATATTATGGGGCTTGTAATGCATCCGTAGCTAAAAGTTATGGTCCTTTAAAGTTGAGCATTTTTTGCCACAATTCCAATGATCCAAATAAGTTAAGGCTTGTTATTCTATCTTCTGGCCCACATCAGTTTATATTAGCTAATATGCTTGCATTGATTTCTAGAACTTTGGAGTTATCTTAATTCCCACATTGCTTCAGATATATTACTACCTTCTCTTCAATACTTTTTTTTTTGGTTTGTTTTCATGAAGATATCAGCAATGACATATTACTTTATTGGTATGTACCCTTTTACTTATTTTGTCCATATTTGAAAGTAATGTTTGACTATATTTCTATAGGGTATCAAGCATTGAGACTAAGTTAAGTCATCCAATGGCTACAACACTTGTTAACTATGGAAGGAGTCATTCGATAGAACCAAATCCTGATAAACGGTATAAATTCCTATTCTTTATGTTTTCATTTGGAAAATATTTGCCTTTTTTTTCCCTAATATTGATACGTTCTCATGTAAACACATATTTTTGGATTATTTGGATCAAATCAAATCTCTTCAGCATAATGAAATAAATTAATTTTATGAAATTTTATATAATTTATTATTTTTTAATTTTGATGTAAAATAAAATATCCAATAACCTAA
>CAOJBK011306787.1:0-11284 GCA_948294925.1 Codiaeum variegatum | reverse complement strand
CATCAAAGGAGAAATGATAAAAATAAAGGCCAATGAAGGCCCTTCAGCAGCCGAAGCTGACATCAACAACTATAACAAAACATATACAAATCTAAGCCCAGTAAGACTGGCTAAAGACCCTCCAAGGGGGGCACTTAAGTCCGGTGATGACTGGAAAAAATGGTAGATAATGACATATCAAATATGTATAACATCCCCTAGTCAACTAATAAGGCAAAAAGTGGTGAACATACACTATACGAAGCCTACAACTTGGAATTAAGATGACAAGCTACATTTGAAAGCAAATTGTATGAAAGCAAAGCTTAAAGAATAGCACATCAATAATGAAGAATTGGTGTTCCAGGTCTTGATTCAAAGTTCTGGGTCTCCACAACATCAGACACAAAAGGAAGTTTGACAATGAACTCCCAATCATGACGGACAAAAAGGGAAATTCGGACACAAACTCCTAAAATAGGCAGACATAAGGTGATGTTATAATCTGAAAAGGGCCAGGTCCACTGGTCAGACACCCTTTGCAAAAAGGCATTATAAATCCCAGCTTGAATGGCAAAACACCCTCTGAATGACCACTAATCATCAAAGCGTCCACATTTCCTTGCAAGGCACCAACCTTGGATTTCATGGGAATAGTATCTCTCATGTACAACATTATGGTCTTGATGATGCATCCAGTTGGAAAGGAAGAATGAACAACACAAAGGACAACAAACTTTACAGAGAACTGAAATAAGAATTAAGTTACAGCCAAGAGCCTTTTATAGGCAGAATCCAAGGCATTTATGAGCTTGGGCAAACGAGGTTATTTATGGACATGGGGAAACAGAGATAATTATGAACTTGGAAAATTGAAGTCCAAGCGGCATATTTAGGAAATAGAAGAAATTAAATGGTCATTATGGTTGTCTTTAACCGCCTCATTACCATTACTGAAAATATACTCCTACGTGGCAAATAAGTTGAGATAGCTTAACAAAAAGGAACTTGGGAAGATGTAACCTTCTCATACAAGGCAGACATATAACTAACAGTCAGAACGATAAAGCAACACTTCTGCCTGATCACAAGGAACTTCATCAGTGAGCCCTCACTCCCTCGGAGAAACCCAAGTACCAATCAGCAAATATTCAGACTTCTACTCAGCACTTTTTGAGCTACCAAGCCTTCAATTGCTATGCTTCGAGGGGACAATTGATAATACCTAGCTTGGACCTGGTTTGATCCTAACAGCTTAGTTGGATTCGGATCGAACCCACACCATCTAGTCCAGCTCGAACCCGAACCGCCCGAAGCACATCCTAAGCTTTATCCACTAGGGACCTTCGGGGTTCGGGATTTGACAGCAGACAAGTGTCACAGGCCCCATAGAAAGGTACACTGTCAATGCAACCTAGGATGCCACGTGTCCCCTTGAATAGGATTTTCATGCCCTATAAATACATGCATCCATAATCTGAACAAGGTAATAAAAAACCTATCCTCAAAAAGCTTTCAACTACATTCTGTTCCATTTACGATTCAACCTTCAATAAAGAGATGATTCCCCTATAAGTAATGGCTCTCAACCATCTCTTCAATGTATTTTCTGACTTCATCTCTTAAAGTCATTCTGGATCCTTAAAGAGATGGATAGTATTTGTATTAGTGAATTCAATTCCATTGTGTTATACGGGTTATACATGGGTCTGTCAAACCATAAGCCATTGCTTATAGGGGAATCATCTCTTTATTGAAGGCTAAAATCCTTTAGATTTCTTAATTGCTAGATATCATACCCTAAATTTTCTCACACTATTCAAGCTTGGTGGAATGATCTCTTTCATATCCCCCCTAGCTCCACTACTATTATCACAAAAATTAACCTCCTGAAACACAGACTCAAAGAATGGAACAATGCTGCCTTTGGAAATCTTTATACCTCTATCAACCTATTAGAATTGATACCCTTGATCTCACTTTGGAAAACCACTGACCATCCCTTTCCCTTCAAAACTCAAGGCGCTTGTTGTGGGTTCAATTATGGCATAAGTATAAGCAGGAGGAATGCTTTTGGAGGAAATTATCTCAAACAAAATGGATCAAAGAGGGTGACAAGAAACACTAAATTTTTTCACATCTCAGCCTTCCTTCATAAACAAAGGAACCCCATTCTAAAACTCCATATCAATGAATCTTATTTAACTAACCAAATTAATATAAAAAATGTTGTGTTTTGTTTTTCTAGTCTCTTTACTTAACAAATAAGCAGGAAAATGTCAATGCGCTAAGCCTTCCCTTAAAAAAGATAAGCTCAAAAACAGTCTATGCATTGAAGAGACCCTTCTTTAGAAATGAAGTCAAAGAAGCAATATGGTCTTGCGATTGAACCAAAGCCTTTGGTCCGAATGGTTACAATTTTAACTTGTTCAAGACATTCTGGTCCAGCATCTCTAATGAATTGATGACACTGATCAACGCTTTCTATGAAAGTGGTTTCTTACCTAACAAGGCTCACAAGTCCTTCATCACACTTATCCTTAAAATGGATGAAGTAAATGAGTTTAATGAGTTTAGGCCAATCACCTTGATCAATAGGGTTTATAAAGCGATCTCAAAACTGTTCACAAATTAGTTGAGATTGGTTGTTAGTGAGGTTATTAGTGATTATTAGATGACTTTTCTACAAAAGAGGTATATATTGGATAATGTTATGATTGCAAATGAAATAATAGATAATTATAAGTAGTCTAAGTCTGAAGGTATCTTTCTCAAAATGTACTTCGAGAAGGCCATTGACTCTGTCTCTTTAGATTACATTTTACTGGCTATGAAGGAAACATGTTTTGGCATCAAATGGATCTTTTGGACTAAACAGTATATCTCTAATCCTAAATTGCGGTTCTTATCAACGAATCTCCTATATAATTTTTTAAAAGCATCTATAAGGGCCTTCAGTAAGGTGACCTGCTTATATTATTCCTATTCACAAGAAGGACTGTGTCAAATGTTGAAAAAGGCTGAGTCTAGGGGATTAATTTAAGGTTTGTAGGCATCAAGTTCTGGTATCAACATTTCCTTTCTTCAGTTTGCTGATGATATGGTTATATTCTCTTATACTTCTCTCTCAAAATTGAAAAAAGTGCAGAATATCCTTTTTGGTTTCTAAGTCATATCAGGGCTTAAAGTAAAATTTAACAAAAGTGCCATGATTGGAATTAACATAGATAAAAATTGGCTTACCATTGTTTCCTAACACCTGAACTACAAAGTTTCAGACTTTCCCATTAAATATCTAGGCCTCCCATTTGGTGCTAACCTAAGAAAGTCTTCCACTTGGTCTCCTATTATTGAAAAATCAAAATATGCTTGCTTGTTGAAAAGCTTGGCATTTATACCTCATTGAATGCCTCTTTCTATATTATATATCTCTTTTTAAGATCCTTAAAGGTGTGACAATCTCCATTGTTAAGCTTCAAAACAATTTCTTTTAGGGTGGGTAGGGGGTTAAAAAATTTCATAATGTTAATTAGCTTGAGGTTGAAAAAGAAAAGAGCCTTAGGGGGCTTGGGATTGGTTCTATTTTGCGCAAGAACAAAGATCTTTTATTTAAATGGATGTGGAGATTACTTGAACCAGGCAAAGCCCTTTCGAAGAAAGTCATTGAGACTAATACCCACTCTCCCGCTTCATTTCATAGCTTCCAAACCTTAATAAGTCTGCGGTCTGGCAAGTTATTTATGCTTTCTCCTCTGATGATTCACTAGCTATCCATATTAGTAACAATGGTATTGTTAGTAGTGTATTCCCCAGAGCTTGCATTCATCAAGTAAATGTAAATGAAAACCTAACTGGCTTTAATAAATATGTTCTTTAAATGAATTTATTCCTTACATCAAACATAGTTATGTCCCTTAAGTATTCTGTAAGAGAATCTATTCTTAAAGAGTTTGAGAATATGGTGATAGATTGCCCTTTATCAAATACTTTGAAGATTGTTCATGGTCATAGGATTGTTGGCAGGGATGCCATTAATCCGTAAGATTATCACCTATGTTGTCATCCATGATAAGTATGAGATACTTATTCGTATGGTGGTAGTGAGTCTCATACTACAGACATGTGATGTCGTGACAACATATAGCATACTCATTGAATGAGTAAGTTGAACAGTGACGTTAGATGATAGATACATATGTCGTTGCCAACTAGTCAATATCTCATCATCTAGATCATGATTGTGACATGTTATCTAGCATATTGATGGCTATATTTTGCTACTGCTTACATACCAATGCTAGTCATATATTGATATATGGCATGTGGTGACCATAATCAGTGATATATTGGGATAAGTGTTCAACCAAGAAAGGATTCATTAACTTGGGTAACCAAGGAAGGAATCGTATGACTTCTGGTTGTTCTTGATATATAAATCCCTAACTAGGATGGATAAGGTTCACTGGAAATAGTTTCTAGTAGGAACCGGGTTTATTGAGAACTCAAACCGGACAGAGGTCATATGATATTGCAAATAGGGTTTGAATATTCCATGACCTTAGCTAAGATCGGGAATTAGTAATGAATGGATTCGACTGCATGGTAATTATGATAGAGAGGTCCATGCAATGTCAAGGATATGATCACCGACATTCATTTTTAATTAGGTAGTTGTGATATGTTATGGTAGACGTCTCTCGTGACTTATGGGAGTAAGTATGTAATTAGGTTAACACACTTAATGGGAAGAAAAGAGTTTTTTTTTATCCCATTGTTAATTAGAACATGAATATAGTAAGTCACATACCATATAGCAATCCACATTAGCTTGTAAGAATCATATTAATGATTAATTAAAGAGTTTAATTAATTGTTAATGATGATTGAATTAAACATGTAATTAAATTTACAAAGATGTTAGAATGTCTTGATGTTTAATTCATAAATGGATTAATTTTAATTATGTCATAGTTTGTATGAGATACAAATGGGCATGACTAATTGAAATAGTTTTGGACAAACAGATAAAATAATTAATCTTAATATGAGGTGTTAGCTTAATCCACGTTAAATGTGATTAATAAAGGTTTAAATGTGATTCCTACTAATTATGTGTTTAATCTAATTGACTAGTTAAATAGTTAAATTTCTATTAGAATAAGCAACCAATTTTTCCAACATGTTTCCTTAATTTAAGGAGAAGTTGTTGGAGAAGTATAAAATATAAAAGGGATGTTATAATCTTTTTGCCCAACAAGTCACTCCACCTAAAGGATGAAGAAGAACTATCTATCTTCTTCAACCTTGGGCTAGAGAGAGAAACTCTCAAAGAGTTAGAGAGAGAAAGCTTAAAATTTATACTAAATTGAGAGAGAAAGTTTATTTTGGAGAAGAGTTTTTCAAACACAAACTCTTCTTCAAATAACCTTTAAGAAATGAGTGTGAATAAGCTTGGAAGTCCAAAATCAATCCTCAAGTCTCAAGTTCTCAAGTAAAGAAGTAAAGATCAAAAGTTTAGATAACCAAAGAGAGATGATTCAAGCTTCTTGAAAAAAATTAAAGAACAAATTTTTGAAAAAAGCTAAGTATGTTTCAAGCTAGATGGTTCACACTTGAGAAGCTTAACGAAGGAGGGCGAGAGATATTTTTAATTCAAACCTTTGTTTGTTCAACTTGTGTTTTGTATATAAATTGGTGAAATATCATTAATTGAAGTTATAAGTTCAAACCTAGGGTTAGACATTTATCAAAGAGTTTGATAAATGACTAAACCCTCTATGTTGAAAGAGTTTTGACATAGAACTAATTTTAAAAAAGTTTGAAAATTTCTAATGATTTTGTTAAAAGAGTTTTGACAAAATATTTTATGCTCAAACTCTAGGTTAAGACAATATTTCAAAGTGTTTGAATAATTGTCTAATCTAATTTTGTTAAAAGAGTTTTAACGAAATTAATTTTTCGAAAAAATTTTGAAAATCAAATCATTACCAATTCATTCGTTTTCTATCATTTTGCTTCTGTTGCGAGACTGCGTAAAGTTTTGTTCAAGTATAAGGTATTGGCTTGCCAAAGGAACGTTAATAAGATTTTGGTGGGATTTATGGGCTGATTCTAAGCCGCTAAGTCTCCTATTTCCTGCACTTTTTTGCTGTGTCTACATGTAAAAATGCTCTCATCTCTCAAATGGGTTGTTGGGAAAATGAAAAAAAAAAGGTATGGAAATTTTTATGGGACCGTCCCTCAATTGCAGCAGAAGAAGTTGAACAAGAATTACTACCGAATTTGTTTTTTTTTTTTTTTTGAGGCAACCAAACCTCTATATTGATGAAAAAAAAAATAATATGGAGTTACAATGTTAATGGTACTTACATGGTGAAATCCTTTTGCCAAGATCTAAGCTTAAAAAGCTATGTTCCTTCCTATTCAGTTTGGCCTAATTTGTGGCTGAGCATTGAACCCCTGAAGCTGGAGATATTCACTTTGTTATCAGTACTTGGTAAAATCAACACCCCTATTATGCTAGTTCGTAGAGGCTCATTGAATGAATCTCTTGATATGTGCCCATTTTTCTTAGCTTCTTCGGAAACAATCGACCATGTGCTTCTTCAGTGTTTTGATACTTGGCAAGTCAAGAGTGATATCATAAATTGGTGGGGATTTTCTTGGTGTACGTCTAAGCTCGTTGACAACACTCATTGAGGAATGGAACTCCTTCTCGACCTCTAGGTTTCAAACCAAAGTATGTATAGGAATCTTCTTGGCTTCCTTATGAACACTATTGCTTGATTAAAATAATGTCATATTCAGAAACAGAGTCTTCAACTATAGCAAGTCATTTAATATAGCGATAATCAGGTTGTCCTAATGGATCCTTGTATGGGATATTTTATTTCCATATGCTAGAAACTTCCTTTAAGAATCATCTGATGGAGTAAAGAATTGGAACCAGGCCCTACCCCTCACCCCTCTCTTATCTGGTAACCTTCCTGCTGCCTAGTTGAAATGGAACGATGACGGTGTAATTTTTAAGGATCCTGGACCAGGAGAAATTGGTAGACTTTTGAGGAACTCTGAAGGTTTGTAGCAATTTTTTCCTGCCCGCTAGGAATCATTGACTCAAATGAAGCTAAAATTCTTGCTATCCCAAAATCACTTTCTATTACTCAAGAGAAGAACATTGCGAGCACAACAAATCTTATTATTGAGTCAAATTCAAAATTAGCTATATCATGGATTAAAAAAAAAAAAAGAAGGTAAGTTCTCCAGGCCTTGTAAATATTGGTATCACATCTAAAGAATTTAAAAAATTACTTCTTCCTTTGCAAATATTGAGTTCAAACATACACTCCTAGAAGTAAACCATACGGCAGACGTATTAGCAAAATCAGCCGTCTCAAGGGATAGGGACTTCATCGCCTAGCTGTAATTGAAATGGGATTGCTACTTGAAGTTTCTACATTGATGCCAGCGTTTTGTTATGATTGGGTTGCGTTTTAGGGTGCTCTCAACAGGTCTGAATTTTGGCTCTTGTAGACTGCATTTTGGCCTTGTTTAGGGTTAATGTTTTTTGCTTCCACCAACATCTGTTTGACTTTGTTCTGGATATTCCTCTGTGTAATGCTCTTATAGTCTCTTCTTGGGTTTATAACTTGTTTTCCATGAAAAGTTATAAAATAATATGAAGGATGCTTTTTATTGGTATTTTGTTTTAAATAAATTAATTATACTTTTTTAAAAGAAAAGGACATTTTTTTTTATAAAAATTTAATATTTTATTTGTATTTTTTCATAAATTAAATTAATTTTTCGCAAATCTTCTTACCCATATAGAAAACTTTTTAAGTATATGAAAAAAATATTTTAATGAAAAATATTAAAATAATAAAAATATTATTATATATTTAAACACTTATAAAATTCATCTAATTTTCTTAAAGAAAGAGAAATTTTGATTTTTTATAAAATAATTATAGTTTATAATTATGAAATTAATTTTTATTTCGCTAAAATTATTATTTTACATAAAATAAATTATATTTTTATATAACTAAAAAGAATTACAAAAAAATAATTTGAATTAAAAAATATAAATGAAAATTTGATTTTTTTTAAAAAAATACTTTTTTTTAACAAAGTTACTTTATTAACAAGAAATTTAAAAAAACTCTAAGTTATGATGGACATTTTGCAACTCTAACTCTTTAAATATACAGGAGAATGAAAATACTAATATCACACTTTTCACAATAACTAGAACAAGAACGGGACCAAAAATTGCAACTAACAATATTAATTACTAGCAAATCACCTGCGCATTGCTGTGGGTGACACATTTTAATTTTTACAAATCTCATGTATAATTTTGCAAAAATGATATAACACCTAAAAATTATGATAATATTCAATAATTGAATCTTGGTAGAGAACAATAATTTAAATAAGTTGAGAAAAAAATAGAAAAATAATAAAATAAAAGCTATTGTAATGTCAAAGAAAAGGTAAAAAAATAATTAATAAGTTATTGTAATACGCTAATTTATCGAAATCTATTTGCATTTAGATTATTGATTTTGTGTAATTTAATTAAGATTTTTATGATTCGAAATAAAGAGAATTTTCTTTTTATTGAAAATTTTTATTCTATTTGAAACTAAAGTAATATATTTTTATATTGAAGGTTTAAGAGAAATAAATTCTCATAATTATTTTCTAAGCCAAATTTTAATTGTACAAATTATGTTTTTGTTTAACAATAAAATAAAAAAAAATGGCCAATGAGATTTAATTGCTAGAATCATCCACCATAACTTTCCTTATATTTATTTTTGAATTACTAGCCCTTTCTTATTTGAAATCGCTGTTGAATCAATTGCCAAGTTTTCTTTTCTGAAATGTTATAATGCGATTTGTTTTAGCTTTTGATTATCAATTAATAAGATCATTTAAGTCTAATATATTTTTTATTATCCTCTTGAACTATTTATCTAGCCATTGATTATTTATGAATATGTGACAAAACGCCTTTACTGATGAAGGGATCATTAGACCATATTGATAGAGGTTTACTATCAGACAGTGTGTATCAGTAACTGAATTAATACAGCCAGATATATCACTGTCCTACATTGAGAGGGCTATGTGCTTTGGATGAATGCTCGGCCAAGCATAAGTATTCGAGGTGAGATGATTCCCTCGCCTGTTTACGATAATTTTGTGATTGTTCTATTACAGCACTATGTGGAGAGCATTTGTATCCCACCCGTAGTGACATTTTTATTTGCCTCGTGGTTTAGCAATTTGATTTTGATGATAAAAAAATAATTTAATATGAGTGTGTATATTTTTCCTAATGTTTAAAGTGCAGGAATAAGTTAACCATCCATAGGAGGAAAATTACATCATCAGATGACTAAGAGTTACTGAGCTTTCAATGTCATATCAACAACACTTTAGTCTGTTGATCCATAAATAATTAAGATAAGAACTCAAGATGTCTCAAAGAATCTGAAAGCCCAGGTATATGAAAGATTAGATAGCTAGAGACTTATGTGCCTAAAGACTCAAACATCTAGAGGCTTAAGCATCTACACTACAAAAAAATTTGATTTTACTGATGCAATTTTTGAGGTCAGTAAAATTAACGTTACTAACACAAAAAAAAATAATAAATTAATTAATTACTGACCCTATACTGACCAAAAAATTGGGTCAGTAAATTACTGACTCATATTACTGACCCAATTTTTAGGTCAGTAACGGGTCAGTATAAATGGAGAAAAATAATTATTCGAAATCCCGCCATATAGTATTGACCTAAAAAATGGGTCAGTAAATTACTGACGCCAAAATGTGGTCAGTAACGCATCAGGAAAATAAATTAAATTATTACTAACCCTATTTTGGGGTTAGTAACCCGTCAGTAATATAAAAAAATATATTTTTACTGACCCCGTGCTGACCCCATTTTGGCGTCAGTAATTTACTGACGCAATTTTGGGGTCAGTAATACATAGGCGGAAATGAAATTTTTTACGTAAAGTCGTGCGTTAAAATAATATTACTGACCCCATTTTGGCGTCAGTAACACGTCAGAAAAAAATAAAATCGTTACTGACAAAATTCTGGGATCAGTAAGGCGTCAGGAAAAAAATGGTTATTGACACAATTTTGGAGTCAGTAATTAGGGTCAGTAATGCATAGGCGGGAATGAATTTTTTTATGTAAAATCACGCGTCAAAATAATGTTACTGACCCCATTTTGGCATCAGTAACGTGTCCGTAAAAAAATAAAATCGTTACTGACCCCATTTTTGGGTCAGTAAAGCGTCAGGAAAAAAAAACAATGGTTACTGATGCAATTTTGGGGTCAGTAATGCATCAGTAAAAAAAAAAGTTACTCACGCAATTTTGGTGTCCGTAACGCGTCAATAACTTTTAATTATAAAAACACCCCCTCCCCCCTGGACAGATTCATTTTTCACAGATTTAACTACAAAACCCATCGCCAACGTCAACGTCGAAAGCTGCAAACCCACCGGTGACTGCCCAGCTTCCCCACCGACCGCCTCCTCACGCCGATCGGTCAACCCGCAACCAGCTCCTACGACGTCCACAGCAATGTTGAAGCAGTTTCGTCTTCGCCGAATGTCAGTGTAATCCTCTGCCTCTCTTTACCTCTGTAGAATTTACAATGAACTTAATTTGAATTTAATCCATGATTTTCTTGCTTGTTTTCAAGTAGAAATTTGGATCTAGCAGTTTGAGATAAGTTTTCTTTGTTGTGTGACATAGTGATATTGAAATCTTATACGTTACCATTTCTGAATATGGTGATATTATTGGTATGGTTTGTGCTTTTTACTATGAGAATTTGCTGTGGCAGCCAAATAATTGTTGTTATTGAGGTATTCAAGATGACATTTGGTTGTACACGCTTGCTCGGATTCAGCGAAGCATTTTATGCATATATACGGCAAATTGGCTTATAATTGTTGTGAATAAGACCATTCTGTTTCTCCTAGAGGAGAATGGCAGTTTGTGAGCATGGAATAAGCTAATTTCCTCATTATGATATGAATTTCTGGGTACGCAAGAGAATGTGGATTTTGATTTTGAGCTGGGAATTACAATGCATGATATATATATTAATTGGTTTTTTCTAATTTGTCATTAATTGAGCTAAATATTAGTAATGACTATTATTCTTGTTCTGTAATAATCATCTTAATGTCCAATCTTCAATCCTATATTTCTCATTGGACTTTTTGTTTTGCAAAACCCATACTGATTATAGATTCATAGCATT
>CAOJBK011306528.1:0-13186 GCA_948294925.1 Codiaeum variegatum | reverse complement strand
CATTTTATGTTTTAGTGATGCAGCCATATATATTTGAATTGCATCTTTGACTGAGTTGTATTTCTTCTGAGCCACCATTTTATGTGCATTGGGCTATGAAGAGGTTCTACCTCTGACTCTATTTCAATGTATTGAATTATTTTCTGGTGGGGTAACACTACTTTATTTAGTGATGCAGCCAAAACAATTTAACTGCATTCTTCATGTTGAGACAAAAGCACCTGAGCCCACCTATTTGCATTCTTCAGTTGTTTTTTAATTCATTTTTTCTGTTTTACAATACTAACTTAATTTCTTTTGATAAATGTAGACTATTTTGTGCAACATTTTTTTTAATATTTTGTAGGTAGGGAGCTTAAGACCACCTCTAATATTCTTCAATTTTTTTGCCTTAACTACTGATTTCAAATTGTTGCCAACTTTTCTATGATTTGTAATATGTAGTTATAACTTAGAAACTTTGTATATTTGAAGTCATTATTCATGTTGGATGACTGTAATTAATACTTTACTTTATATTTTGCATTTAACTTACATTTTTTAAAATATTTAACATTGCTAGTAATAAAAAATAACACCATATGTAAAAAAAAAGATTTATTATCGTTTTTTTAATGTTTACAAAATATTTGGGCCTCTAACTATTTAAGTATGGACAATAAGGTCCATATCCGAATTAACCGAACGGTTTAACCGATACCTGAACAAAATAACAGTTAAAAAATTCAATTTTTAAATTTTAATGGTTTGGTTTAAAACAATGGATCGGTTAAGAGGTTTTCCTAGCCGAACCGATCTGACCCTCCCGATGCCCACTCCTACAATAGCTTTTCTCCTTCTCCCACAAATCTATGGCCCACATACTCCTAAGAATTTTCAAAAACTTTTGGATCATTAGTAGCAAAGGTCTCATATCCAAAGATGATTTCACCTTTCTTGGTTTGATAAGCAACATCATGACTTTGGACTACGATATCTTCCTTAGCTTTACCGTACTGGAGTGGAACCGGAGGTTCAATTCATAGAGCTTCATAAACAACTGACTTAGGCATCCAAATGGTATAAAATGTAATTGTAAATAAATTTTATTAATATATACAACCTTTTTTTTAAGAATATAAATATATACAACTTAATGCTAATAAATAATAAGTTATAAATAATTGATATTATATATTTATAGATAATTTAATTCATATATAATAAAATTGTAACTATAATATATTTATTTTTTTATTTTGTAACTTACAAATTAATTACATTTGGTTAATGGATATTTAAAAACATTGAGTATGCAGTTAATATTATAATTTTTTTTATCTATTTATATCTTAATAGATGAAAGGAGATGATAAGTGAAAAAAAAATGCACAGTTAATTTATGTTAAATTCTATTTATTTGACAAGCAAATTTTCTTTTTATTTAGAATTCATAATTAAATAGAAAATTTTATTTTTCAAGTAATAAAATTTCTGTTTGATGAATGAAACATGAAATTGTTTATATTTGATTCATACAAGTCTATAAATAAAAAACTCTTAATTTATAAAACTCAAGTGGTTGTAATGTGTTCTTTTTTGTGATATAGTTTAAAAATACATACGGAGGTTACTAATCCAATTAAAAAGAGATTAAATCCTTAATTATCATATCAAATTTATTTAATGAATTCATATTGATATCATTTGTAACTAAACCAATAATATTTAACCTTTATTATTTTATTTAATATTTAATAAGAATATTATTATTCCTAATTATTAAATTATAACCGCGGTATTCAAGTTAAATTACACTATATAATCTATAGAGTTCTAACTCCATTTAAGTGATTTTCATCAAAGGTGATGCAAATTGTTTCTTTTTCTAATTTATTTTTTTAGTGCAGTCATCTGCCTTTTCATTTCTTCAAAGTCTAAAAATATTTAAATTCTATTTCTTATATGTACTTTTGATTAAAATGACTGATTTGATCTTATTTGTATAAGTAGGTATAATCATGTATCACATAGTGCATTATATGATCTATTTTTTTTCTTGTGTAGGAGGGATTATTTTAATATGGAGATAGTATATGAAGTCATAGTAAGACAATTTGAATTTTAAATATGTTCAAAATTGAAGTTTGGTCTTTTATATCTTTTTATTCTTTATAGTAATATTTTTTTGATTTTTTTTCAAAAGATTTGTCTACTATTATTGTTTAAAATAGAGAAGATGAGAATAATAATTAAAAAAAAAAGTAAACAAATTATACCAAGAAAATACTGATAGAAAGAAAGAGAGAAAAGGAAAGAAAAACAGAGAAAAATGAATAGATTTTTTTGTCAACTAATTGTTTTAGAAAATGAATTAATATTTTTTAAAAAAAATAATATTTTTCTTTCAAAAATTTAGACATAATATGTGTGTTGAGTAGAAAATATATATTTATTTTTATTAGACAATAAAAAATTAATAATACTATTTTATTATTTTAACCTATATAATTTTATACACTAGAAAACACGCGTTTTGTGACGCAATTTTTGAATCACAAAATGGCTTTATTGCATCGCTAATCCAGCTTAGTGATGCTGTTGCAATGCAAAAATTGCATCCAGATCCCTTCATTGCAAAATTAAATTTAGTGCAATTTTTATTGTGTCACAAATTTGCCTGCCAAAAATCATTCTCTTAGAGACAATTTTGCTACAAAAATATTGCGTCACTATGTTTTGAGAAGCAATTATTTATAGTTTGCGACACCATTAATCGATCGCAAATTAGAGACGCATTAATTGTGTCACTAAACTATGGTTGTTGGGTTATGTGATGATTTAGCGACCAATAAATTGCGTCACAAATAATGAAACTGATTTTTTTAAAAAAAATTTTTAAAAAATGCCAATTTTACATATTAATGTAACAACAATAATACATAATGATAACACTTATTAATACTTGGAAATTTAGATTATATTAAAAGTTTTATATGTATCATATACTAAAGGGATAAGGTTCAATTTTGATCCTAATGTTTATCATGTATATCACATCATCCCTATACATTTTTGAATGATCAATTAAGCCTCTAACATTATGAAAAAAGGTGCAAATTAGCCCAACGCTGTTAATGGGTGCCACGTCATAAAAAATGGGTGCTACGTCATAAAAAATGGGTGCTACGTCATTAAAAGGGGTGCCACATCATCAAAAATGGGTGCTACATCATAAAAAATGAGTGTTACATCATCAAAAAGGGTTCCAAGTAATTATAAATGGGTGCCACGCCATCAAATTAATTTTTTTAGGCTAATTTGCACCATTTTTCATAACGTTAGGAGCTTAATTAATCTTTCGAAAATGTTTAGAGGTGATGTGGTATACTTGATAAACGTTGGGATTAAAATTGAACCTTTTCCCTCTACTAAAGAAAGCATACATAAGTAAATAAAAATAAAATATAATAATGTATAACATTCAATTATAACATACATCACTAAAACATAATTACTTCTGAGCTGAATTAGAAGTATGCAGGGTATCATCAGTGGGATCGATATGGGCTGCTCAATCTTCAAGGGCAGCAGCATTAGAAGAGGATACTGGATTGACAGGCACTTCATAGGTCGTGACTGGGGCTGGTGGATCGACTGCAACTGTGGGGTTTACTGGAGGAGTATGCTGCTAATGACGACGATGTCACCACTCACGAACCCCAGCTGCTACATCTCCTCTCTGTGCAATGAGATCTAGCACCTGCACTAACACAATCTCTATTTGGTCTACAACAACTTACTCAGGATTTGACTGATCAACCATAGTGCTAGGAGGGACTACTTATGTGGAGCCGGACTGGCTAAAGTACTGTGTGCCACTAATGCCAAGCCCGTAGATCCTACACATGTCTGGCATCGCCTGGAGCGCCTCAATATAAGCCTATCGTTTTACCTCAACAGGTACATCCTCTTGCAGTGTTGGCTAAACAAGCATGCCAGTCTTTCCTGTGACCGACTATGCAAAGCTCAGTAACTACAAAACAAGCTCTTGTATGCACTTCCCTAATTCTCATGTAGTTAAACATTCTTAATTAATAATTCTTAAAGAAAAATTATAAAATTATAATTTATAGAATACAAATTAATATGAAAAAATTATACCCCAAAATCTTTGGAGTGATTGTCAACCCACTCTCCACTCTTGCCTTTCTTCTGGTGTACCTTCACATACATAGTTACATCGCCCACTTTCTGTATCAGGATATTTTTTCCTAGAGCCTGTGAAAAAATAATTTTTAGAAATTATAAAATATAAGTAAAAAACAATAAATAAAAAAAAACTTACTATCTTCCGCTTATGATCCATAATGGTTCTAGAGTTGCTTGCATGGAGAGCTAGTTACCCTTTTCAGATAGTCAGTTCTCTTTATTCTTCTGAGCCCTTGCCCTCCACTTAGGTCCCTACCATACCTGCTGGTATTTCTCCCAAGCCTTTACTGGCATGAAGTTAGGTCGTTCTCCATTCTTATTCTTACGCACCTTTAACATCATGTTTTTGTATCAATTATGCACGATCTTGAACCATACTTGGAAGACACCCTCGCTTACAGTTAAAGGCCACCAATAATTTTCCTGCATTATTGAAAGTTAAAAAGAAATATTTTTATCAAGTATAAATAAGATAGAAATAGTAAAAAAATAATAATAATAAATTAAATGGTAGTTTATTACCTTGAACTCTTCCCAATAACGCTTTTTAATCTCATCTGGAACTTTACCCATGTATGTCCCAGTGGGTGCAAATATGAATGGAAAATCTTTGCAATTATTTTGCCTTATCATGCTACTCCATAAATCTGAAAACAAAAAAAATCAACAATTAAAAATTAATAAATATTTAAAATAAACAACTAAAAATAAAAAATAAAATGTGGATTATAGATCTCACCCCCTCCCCTTATGTGCAGTTCTAACTTCTTTGGCCTTGGTCTCTCGTCTGAATTGGGATTCCATAGGGTAGGAGGACATGATGTACTCGCCTCTCCATCAGTAGAGGCTAATGGTAGTGATGGAGCAGTAGGTGTGATGATAAAGACAGAGCTGCTAAAGTATGTACAGTAGAAATAGAAGGAGCAATAGGCGGTGGCAGCAAAAGTGCTGGAGAAGATGATGGTGCTAAAGTAGGTGTAGATGAAGTAGGTGAATCTGAAGTATGTGAGCAGTAGGTGGCGGTGGCAACCCATAACCCCCCCGACCCCGTTGACGTCCTCAAGATCATGTGGCCTAACACGGCCACGGACTGGTGGCGTACCACTCATCCTACAAAATGTCGACCACAAACATTAAGGAATGGAAAATTTTAAAAAAATTTTAATAGCATCCTGTGAACCCTCATTTTTGCACCATTGCATCCGGCCTTTCAATACGAGCCCAATAGATCTGACTGGGCTCAAATCGAACTTCAAATGGATCTAGAAAACTTAAAACTGAATTGAACTGAATCGAACCAAACCTAAAAAATCGGGCCTAGGATAGACCCAGACCTAAAATGACAAAGCATGTGCCAATGATAAGATGCATACGTGAAGGCTTCAACGCAGGCGTCAAGCCCTTCACGCATGCGTGAAGGCCCACACGTATGCATGGAGCATGTGACATATGAGCCAGTCAGTTTAGATTTTTTGACATTATTCCCTATAAATTCGACACTCCACAATAGATTCATCACCAACTTTTTCTTTGGCAAACCTTTTTTAAGCACTTTTTCAGTTTACAAACACCAGTTTTACGTTATTTCACTACATTCTGAGCCTACAAAATACAGTTTTCAGACTATAAATGCAATAGAAATTTCAGTTTCAGGCATTACAAATGATTAGTCCAATTCGTTAGTCCATCCCACATCAGCCTAGACACTTAACCAGTACTCTCCGAACACAACGGAGACCCGTTTCGGCTTTGTCAAACTGTCAGACCCTCCAATTCCTAAACCACGTAAAAAGAGAAACACGGTACATTATAATTCTTACCTTTAATCAAATATCTATTTTAAGCTCCTTAATTCAGACTTAAGGTAGGTTTTCATAACAATTGTTAAGCCCTTTAATTCAAACTTAAGGCATATTTATTAGATTACTTATTTAAACCCTTCAGCACTAATTTAAGGCAATTTCATGGAAAATCAGTTTTCATAATTAAAATTAATAAACCCTAAAATTTGTTTAGGTACATTCACACTCAAAATCAAATTTTCATTAATCAAGTATCAAAATTGATTAATAGCCTCCTCGATTAATTATTTTTAATAATCCAAAATCAATTAGCAACTGAATAAATAACCACCCCACTGTTACCAAAACAGCCCTTTCTCGAGAAGGGAGAATGACGTGGGGTTTGATTCCTATTCAAAGGGATACGTCAGCAAGCCTTATACAGCTTCAACTCTAAATTTTTTTTTTCTTTATTATTTATGTTCTATTTATTTTCATTTGTTATTATTATTTGTATATGCTATCCTATTTGCATTATTTCATTTGATTGCTATTAATACTGTTTGTATGGATTTTAGGGAATCTGTTCTCCCCCCAAACCATAAGGCTAGAGGGGAGATCCCCTGTTTCTATGGTTTTTCTATGTAATTAATTTTCATTGCTTATTTGGGGTGTTGTGCCTTCCTTAGAACCTAAAGTAGGCTGGAGGAAGGACCCCTAGCAAAATTGCTTGTCTTTACCGCTTTATGGATATCATCTGCATATTAGGCATGTTCATGCATTCATTTGATAATCTTGCTCATGCATACATGGAAATACAATTTTAACTGAACTTGTATGATATTTCAGACACAAATCTTGTTTTAATTAAAATGGTATAAAAAATATTGTTTATAAAATTTTTTCAGATTACGACCCCCGAACCCCCTTTCGTTCCAAAAAGAATAGCTTTTCTAATTGGGTAGAAAACTGAACTATTTTCTAAAATGGAGTTAAAATGGTTTCTTAATCACTTTATAATAAAAATTTTTTTTCTAAAAGGTTAAGTGGCGAGTCTACTCCATTCACACACGACGTGCACTCCCACGAACACATGTGGGGGCACAAATATGGGAACCCAACCACAATTCGCGACGTCTTCAAAAGTGCAGTCTGAAAGGTTTCCTCCAGGCCTTGAAAAAGGTTCATAGGCATGCTCTTCGGGGAAGATCCCGTAGGCCACTCGAGCGGGGCCTCACAGCTGGCGACTCCACTGGGGACATTTGGTAAACTAACCCAAAAATTAAGTGGGTTATTTTCTGAATACAAAATTTTGGCTCAAACTCATGAACAAGTAAGTTCTATTTCATCACTTCCTATACACCTTTATATTGGGAAAGCTCGGATAGAAAGTAGCATCGAGTGAGCTTCCTTTCTTAGGAATTCTTTGCCGATAGTGAAATCATCCAACTCTAGGGCACCCTAGCTAGTCCTTTTAGTTGGAATGATGAAATACATATAGCCATTTCGAGCCTCCTTGGTCCACATGTGGTTAAGTATGTCGATATCTCTAGCCGATGGGGAATCGTTAAACCACCAAGCCATCATGTAATGATTAGAGTTGACCCTAGGTCCTGTGTACCCTAATGACTCTACATTATTGTCACCATGAAACCTTTTTCATTCATGCATATGCGCATGCATCACTACATCCAAAAATTGAAATTGGACAAAGTGCACTGTTCTAGATAGAAAATCAAACTTTTCAAAACACCCTTTTCTTTACCTTCCTGTACCTAGCTTTACCTTATTTCTTTCAAAAGCTGATACTCCCTTTTCTTTCACTTTTCCCGAAAGGTCATTATATCGACTGGAGATAAACTTGTCCCACCTCCTGCTACTGAAGCCACTATTATCAGTGCTCCAACTGGTACCCCTACTGTTGCACCTACTCCATCTATTGCATCTTTATCTACCGACTTTGATGGTTTCCTTTATACAAAAAAAAAAAAGAAAATGCTATGAAAGTCCAACAAGAGACCCTTACTAATATGATGCAAAGCTAAGAACAGGCTATTCTGAGTAAAATTCTGACTATGCTGAGTCAAGTTGGGATACAACCCACTAATCATGCTTTAACAACTTCTGACACTTTAGCTAATGAGATTATTGTATTGAATCTACAATCTTATCGTGGAAATATCACTCATGTTACCCCTGCTGCTGATCCTTTCTTAAAAGGGGTTGAAGAACATCCACTCATTAAGACCATAACCCAGAAGTACCGAGATATGGAAAATGACCTGTAAGCCCTTAATAAAAAGGAGAAAGTCCTAGATATTAAGGCATTGATCCTATTTCCTAAAGCAAGGCTTCCTCTTTAGTTCGAAATGCCACACTTTGAGAAATTGAAAGGCACCTCCTGCCCTGAAACTCATATGAGAATTTATGATGGCACGCTCAGACCATTGGGATTGGAAGGCAAGCTCCTGGCTAAGCTCTTCCAACAGTCGCTTGGTACGACTCTGACCTGGTTTAGACAATTAAAGGATTCCATGAAACAAACATAGGAGTTCATCTATACTGATTTTATGAAACAGTATTTGATCGCATTCAACCGCAACATCCGCAAGTGCACAGGATCATACTAAGTAGTAAAACCAATAAGTCCTGATATCGTTCTCCTAATAGATTAGTTAGTTTATTCGATCAAGCACCAACTCAGTCTCCTAATCTAATGTCTAGCTCATAATGATTTTTTGGTTGAGTTAACTAATTTTAAACTATGGAAACTTAAATAAAAACTGAACTTGCTCTAAATAAAATCTAAAGAAATCAAAGATCAAATATGGAAATTAATATAGATTAAGGCATCTACCTAGACTTTGACTCATATTACTCAAATCATACGTTCAATCAACAAATCAATGAATATGTCAATCAATCATTAAGTGGGATTTTTCATAAAATTAGGTTTAAATCTTTTTCAAGTAATTAAACCCTTAATTTCTAGATAATATGAAAGGAATCTCTTCTCGATCCTATTCAACTAGAATCAACATTAATGATCCATGAAAAATATGTAAAACTCTAGAAGTTTGTGAATCTATCTCTAGCAAACACAATAAACCTATTAAACTTTTGAGTATTCTAGGTCTAAACTCTCTATCTTTAGTAAAGTTTAAACAACACAAATCAAGAACAAGCATGCAATTGCAATTGCAATTGATTTAGAGAAAAATTAAGTATCAAAAGCTAAACTTAATGAAAAACCTAAACATTCATTGAATAAATGTTGATCAATCAATACAATCGAGTAATACTCATCTAATCTAGGTAGATAAATATATTTAGTGCATGATCAAAGAAAAAGAATAAGAAAAAGCTAAGAAATTGTAGAACTCCATAAATTTCATGAAAACGAAATCGAATTCTAGCTAAATCCTTACAATTCTAGCTCTAATTTGAGATGATGATCTAAAATCTAGCCCTTAAAGCCTTCCTTGATCTATTTTTTTTCAAGTTTCTAAAGCCCTAGATTGACTTTGAATGAAGTTAAATCATATTTTTGTCGCAAGACTTCCATCTCCATTTATTTTTTGCAATTACATGCTTTTATATAGGTCTCAGAGTTATATCATGGGCGGCTCTCACGGCCAGTGCCCGTGCCCATGATAGCCTCCTGTCAAAATTCTCTTTGGGATCGAGAGGAAAACTACTCTCACGATCCCTGTCACGGCTCGTGACAGGGACCGTGAGAAGCTACTTCTTCTCTCCCTCTCTTCTAGCTTCTCCCCCATGGTCCATGCCTTCTCTGTCACGGCCCGTGCCGTCGGCTGTGATAGCTTTCTATGCTTGGCCTGGGAGAGACAGTAAGCTCCCACTGTCCCTGTCATAGCCCATGACGGGGACCATGAGAAGCTAATGTTTCTCACTTCTTGCCTTGGCTGCTCCCACAGGTGCCCTCTCTCTTTCATGGCCCGTGCCGCCGGCTGTGACAGCCTTCTGTCTTCTAATTCTTCATCACTTCTCACAGGCTATCTCACATGCCGAGAGGTTGCCCTGAGCCTTCATTTTTCACTCCATTTTTGTGCATTTTCTTCATCTTTTGAGCCCGAACCTTGATCTAATTACTCCTAGCTTTAGAATTCAATTAATTGCTTAAGAATAGCAAAAAACACTAGAACAAACACATTAAATTCAATTTAACACATAAAATCATAAAGAATATGGGATAAAATAATGTATAATTTGCTTGTTATCAAACTCCCCTGCACTTGAACTTTTGCTTGTCCTTAAGCAAAACTAACCACAATCAATACAATTCCCACTTTTAATTTATCAAAGACCTCAGAAAATTGAGACAACAAAAAGAATAAAAATTTACTAGTATAGACACTTAGTTTTCACAATACTTCATTATATTATAGTGGTGAGTATTCCTGCCAGTCACGCGGGTGACCCGGGTTCAGTCCTCGGCAACAGCGCCAAAAAACCGGATCGCGTTTAGCTGCAACACCCACATATGCACGGGATCGTACCAAGTAGTAAAATCGATAAGTCCTGATATCATTCTCCTAATGGATTAGTTAGTTTAGTGGATCAAAAACCAACTCAGTCTTCTAATCTAATGTCTAACTCATAATGATTTTTTGGTTGAGTTAACTAATTTTAAACTATGGAAACTTAAATAAAAACTGAACTTGCTCTAAACAAAATATAAAGAAATCAAAGATCAAATATGGAAATTAATATAGATTAAGGCATTTACCTAGACTTCGACTCGTATTACTCAAATCATATGTTCAATCAACAAATCAATGAATATGTCAATCAATCATTAAGTGGGATTTTCCACAAAATTAGGTTTAAATCTTTCTCAAGTAATTAAACCCCTAATTTCTAAGTAATAAAAAAGGAATCTCTTCTCAATCCTATTCAATTAGAAACAACCTTAAGGATCAGTGAAAAATATGTAAAACCCTAGGAGTTTGTGAATCTATCTCTAGTAAACACAACAAACCTATTAAGCTTTTGAGTGTTCTAGGTTTAAACTATTTATCTCTAGTAAAGTTTAAGCAACACAAATCAAGAATAAGCATGCAATTGCAATTGATTTATAGAAAAATTAAGTATCAAAAGCTAAACTTAATGAAAAACCTAAACATTCATTGAATAAATGTTGATTAATCCATACAATCAAGTAATACTCATCTAATCTATGTAGATAAATGTATTTAGTGCATGATGAAATCAAAAGGACAAGAAAAAGCTAAGAAATTGCAGAAATCCATGAAGTTCATGAAAACCAAATGGAATTCCAGCTAAATCCTTAAAGTTCCAGGTCTAATTTGAGATGATGATCTGTAATCCAGCCCTAAAAGCCTTCCTTGAAATGTTTTCCTCACGTTTTTGAAGCCCTAGATCAACTTTGAATAAAGTTAGATCGTGTTTTTATCATAAGAGTTCTATTTCCCTTTAATTTTTGCAATTACGTTCTTTTATATGGATCTTAGAGTGTTCTCACGGGCGGTTCTCACGGCCCGTGCCGGTGCCCATGACAGCCTCTTGTCAAAATTCTCTTTGGGATCGAGAGGCAGACTACTCTCACAGTCCCTGTCACGGCTCGTGATGAGGACTGCTAGAAGCTACTTCTTCTCTCCCTCTCTTATGGTTTCTCCCCCATAATCCATACCTTCTCTGTCACTGTCCGTGCCACAGGCCGTGACGGCCTTCTATGCTTGGCCTAGGAGAAACATTAAGCTCCCACAGTCCCTATCATGGTTTGTGATGGGGACCGTGAGAAGCTATTTTTTCTCACTTCTTGCCTTGGCTGTTCCCATGGGTGCCCTCTCTTTGTCATGGCTAGTGCTGTCGGCTGTGACAGTCTTTGTCTTCCAATTCTTCATCACTTCTCACGAGCTGTCTCACAGGCTGTGAGGTAGCCCCGAGCCTTCATTGTTCACTCCATTTTCGTGCATTTTCTTTGTCTTTCGAGCCTGAACCTCGAACTAATTACTCTTAGCTTCAGAATTCAATTAATTGCTTAAGAATAACTGAAAACACTAGAACAAACAAATTAAATTCTATTTAACATGTAAAATCATCAAGAATATGGGGTAAAATAATGTATAATTTGCTAGTTATCAAACTTCCTCTCACTTGAACCTTTGTTTGTCCTTAAGCAAAATTAAGCACAATCAATACAATTCCCACTTTTAATATATCAAAGACCTTAGAAAATTGAGACAATGAAAAGAATAGAAATTCACTCGCACATACACTTAGTTTTCACAATGCTTTGGTTTCATGACTAAAATAGGGACATAGTTATCGAATTCGGAATCCATGAAGGCACATCCTCACAACTTAGCTCTAAGGCAATTCAATCGACATGTTAAGTGTTTAGTCTCAAAAATAGGCTCCATCAAGGAATTCAAACTAAGAATTCTTTGAGTCATTCGATTGATCTTTCTTGGGAAGTGGAAAGGCTTTTTTTTTTCTTTATTTCGTGTAAGTATCATGAGATTTTCAATTTTTTTTAGGGGACCTGACTTAGCTAACCCTGTCACTAGTCTTTTGACGCGAAGGTAAATGCTTTGTGGCACCAACCCCCGGTTATGCAACTACTCACAGACTTGATTAACCAGCTACTTACATTATTCATGGTTTCATTTTTTTAGATATCACTTTGCATAATATGAAACCAGTGGAATATGTTGTAATTTTCAAGGTTCCATTTTACTTTTCACACATTTTTTTCTCATGAGTACATTTTATTTTCAATTTGGTTCCATTTCCTAAGAAAACATATTAAAAACTCAAGTCCTAACTATAGTTTCTTAACCTGACTTATACTAAGAAAAAGACTAAATACTTAATCATAACTAAACACCTTAGAGCCTAGTCGTAGAAACCATGATAAGTGGATTCCTACTTTCAACCACTATGTTCAAAGTTTAATCAAAAACCAAAGTCATTATGAAAAAGTCCAAAAAAAATTCCCAATTTTGAAAATTCTTAAACATATTATCAGTGAAATTCATATCATGTTGTGCTTAGTCTGCTAAACATTTTTCATACAGTCATGCATAACAATAATAAAACCGTCATACAATCATGTATACAGGCTAGGGGGGGGGGGGGGGGGGGGGGGGGGGGGGGGGGGGGGGGGGGGGGGGGGGGGGGGGGGGGGGGGGGGGGGGGGGGGGGGGGGGGGGGGGGGGGGGGGGGGG
>CAOJBK011306359.1:0-21704 GCA_948294925.1 Codiaeum variegatum | reverse complement strand
ATTTTTTCCCAACCTACTAATTTTTTTTACACAGGCACTAATTTTTTTAAGCTTCCCACTAAAACTCTCACTACTCAAACTCTCCCAAAGCTCTTGATACCCAAATCTCTACCAAAACTCGTAAATTTCAATTTTCAAGCTTTTACGGCTTGGGGAAGCTGTTTTTTCAAAACCAAGCAAAGAATGGAAGAAATTTTTTATGTTTCTACCTAAAAAGGAAAAACCCTAAAATAATTGATTGCCTCTTCTCTATAAAACAGCAATAGAAGTAAAACCAGACCCATTTACCACCTTTATATCATTACCAAATCTTGCTTCCCTCTATAGACATGACACTAACCTGGACTGAACCCACTCCTTTGCCAAAATGGACAGCGGCCTTTGAGGCTTCCTTCAATCATTTTCTCCTTCTCCTTCAAAATTAGACCCATCTCAAACCTTTTCTTCTCTAAAAATCATAGATAGAACCCCCTCAGCCCCATCTTTGCCGTCTAGCTCAAGCTGTCACGTAATTATTAGAGTTGACTCTAGGTCTCATGTACCATAATAACTCCAATATTACTGTCATCATGAAACCTTTTTCACATGTGTACATGCATCACTACATCCAAAATACTAAAGTTGGACAAAGTGCTATATTCTAGACAAAACCTAAACCTTTCTTAAACACCTACCTTTTCTTACAAATTACCTGCCTACTTCCGGCTTTACCCTGTCTTTCGAAAGAGCTGATCCTTAATTCCTTTTTTCCTTTCAAAAGGTCACTATGTTGAACATCAGAGATATTAAACTTACTATTGATGCCATTTCTCCCTCTACTACTGGTACTACTACTGCTCCACCTACTCCACCTGCATATACTGATATTGTTGGCATGCCCAATGCAATCATGTAGAGGCAAGAAGAGATGATGAATACTAAATAAGAAACCCTCATGGCCATGATGCAAAGCCAAAATTAAGTCATTTTTGGTAATGTCCAAGCCATGTTGACAGAGTTAGGATCCAACCCACTAATCATGCCTCTACCTCTTCCAACTCTAGCAAGGAGGCAAACTTAGCTGAGGAAGTCATTTTCCTTAACCCATAATTTGATTGTGGGACCACCACTCCAACTGCCCATGTTGTGGATCCTTTCCTAAAAAGGGTCAAAGACCATCCACTCCTAAAAACTATAGCTGAAAAGCATGAGGAAATGGAGAAGACTTTGCAAGCCCTGAAGAAGAAAGAGAAGTTCTTGGATGTGAAGGCACTGATCCCCTTCCTCAAGGAAAGACATCCACCCAAATTCCAAATGCCACATTTTAAGAAGTTCAAAGGTACTTCTTACTTAGAGACTCATTTAAGGATTTATAATGGGACACTCCATCCTTTGGGAGTGAAAGGTGAGCTCCTTGCTCAGCACTTCCAATAGTCGCTTACTGGTGCATCTCTGACTTGGTTTGTACATTTAGGAGATTCTAAGAAATAGACATGGGAATCTATATGTACTGAGTTTGCAAAATAATATTCATATAATTAGGAAGTAGACATTAAAAAAAGGGATCCTGAAATGACAAAATAACTACCAAAAGAAATATTCTCTACTTTCATTTCTAGATGGAGGGAGAAAGCCTCCCATATGGTAAAAATGATAACACAATGATAACACAAACCAGAAAAAAGATGGGGGGAGAAAGCCTCCCAACTGATCCTAAAAAAATTGACATGGTTATTAAGAATCTATTGCAAGTGTTTCAAGACAAAATGATAACACAATATTTCCAACACTTCAAAGCTTTAGTCTCTGTTGGCACTCGCCTTGAAGATAGGAATGAATCTAGTCTCTTTAAGGATAAAACTCATACCTCTTCCTCCCATTTTAAGAAAATAAATAGTACTCAAAAAGAGGATGGACTTATTGCAATCTCAGCTCGCAAGCCACTCTAGATACAACAGAGGGAATTCACCAATCTGAGGGGATTAATACTGAGATATCTCTTAAGATAATGCATAGAGAAGGGTGTCGTCAACCATTGAAGCCTAAACCAATTCCTAACCCATTACCAAATAATATTGAAATGAATGAGAGGTGTGATTACCACTAAGGGCCAGGCCTCAAAACTGATGATTGCAAGGCTCTCAATCATAAGATCCAAGATTTCATTGATGCCGACTAGTTCCTACTTTCGACTGTGAATATTAGCACAAATCCCCCTCTTGAGCACAATGTGAATGCTATACTGAGTGAATTTGAGGAAGGTGATTCAACACACCTCATCACTAATGTTGTGCTTTTAAGAAATTACCCCTATGCTGGAGATGACAAATCTTCCATAGAGAAGTCACTCTCCCCACATTACTCACCTCCAATTGGCCAAACTTCCTTAGAGAGGTAAATTCATAATGATTAATGCCATGTTATTATTGACTTAAGGCACTTAGGTGAAGAAATAGTTGTTATAACTAAAAGTGGTCGTATAACTCAAGCTCTTACTATTGCCTCATCTTTGAGCCAACCAGTGGTTCAAAACAAAGGGACTCACGAACCTGAAGAGGAACCCATACTAAAATAGTTAAAGAAGACTTAAGCTAGAATCTCCATCTAGAAGTTGCTCATGTCTTCCTATCCTAATCGTAAATCTCTTTGCAAGGCGCTGAGCCAAACTCAAACATCTTCTAACATCCCACCTGAGACTTTAGTTACATCAATCACCAGTCCTATAAAGGGAACATCCATCTCTTTCTCTAATAAAGAAATCCCACTTAGGGATCCATATAATGACGCTTTATACATTACCATCATTATAATGGAGAAGACTGTCCCCATGACTCTAATCAATAATGGGTATGCATTAAATGTCTGCCCAATAAAAGTAACAAGTTGCTTGGGGTTAAGTGCTATAGATTTCACCCCTTTAGACCAAATTGTATGAGCTTATGATAATTCCAAAAGATAAGTTTTGGGAGTGGCAACTCTAACCGTCACTATGGTTCCAACCACCTTCAAAGTACCATTTCAAGTTATAGATGTGCCATCTTACTTAAACTTGCTTCTAGGTAGGCCTTGGATCAATTAGGCCAAAGTTGTGCCATCTACTCTACATCAAATAGTCAAATTCCCCTTAAAGGATGGTATTGTCACCATTAAGGCTAATCTATCTAGAAAATCTGATGTCCCTGACATTGTTCCTATCCTGAAAATATAGCCTGAGTTGTTGGTATATCCTTTGTCCAGCTTTTCATTTGTTCAGTTCATTCATAATGCTAAGAATTTGAAAGAACCAATTGTCCTGGATTTCGATCCGTATTGTAATTTGATGATTGGGAATATTTTAAAGCATAAGGCCTATTTTCTTGGTATGGGCCTGGGCAAGAACTAATAAGGAGTTGAGTACTTCAACTAAATCAAATTTTCCAATCCTCTGTTTGGCTTGAGTTATGAAACTATTGATGATGAAATTGAGGAAGAGAAAGCTAAAGCCAGAGAAAGATCTACAATCACTAAACATGGGGGTGAAGTTGACATCCTCCTGAGGCCCTATTTTAGAACATTGAACAGGTACTTTGTCAAAGAGGGAGAGATAATTCCTTACTATGCCTTCATGGAGCCATGGATTTGCCCTATCACTGGAATTAGAATCTTTGGATTTGAGCTATTCTCTAATGTAAAACTAGCTGCTAAAGATTGTCAACTCATATACTTCTTACATAATGACTATGAGGAGAACATGGAGGCAAGCCTCTTTACTGACATAATTGTTCTCACTGACAAGAAGGAGAAATCTAACCACTCTACTCTAATCAACCCTGCTAATGCAAAATTGAAAAACTATCATTTTAATGAAAGCTCTTTTGAAGCTACTAAATCTAAGCCAGTAACCAAATCTGAGTCCATTTCTGAGTCTGAGTCGAGTAGTATTTTCAAGTGCTCTTCTTCTTCTAAATTTGATAATGATATAAAAGGTCCATCAAGCTTTAAGTATGAGTATGATGCAACAGTGGACCTCTTTCCTATTTCAATCAATAAGACATCTAAAATTTCTTGTTACTAGTCTGTCTCTCTATTTTTTTTATGTTCCAATTGATGAATCTGACCTTAAACAAATAACAATAGAGAATAAAATAATAAATGAAATAAAAGATGAAATTAAAGAGCCTATAAACACTGACGCTCATGACATGCCTAGAAACACATACATTGCATCTGCATTCTCAAACAAATAGGTCACCAAATGTGCAAATAGAAGATTCAAATACTACTTTTCCCGGAAGCCTAGTTATATGACCAGACTAGATTTAAGCATAGCCATCCATAAGAATCCAACCTACCTAGACTAGAAAAGCACAGACGCATGAAGCCTGCTTGGTCAATTTTTATCAAGGATAAGGTATCCAAACAAGTTTCTCACATATTAATTGAGCCAATTAGGCTCCCATCTTAGTTGGAAAATATCATCCTAATACCGAAAAGGGATGACAAAGAAAGAATGTGTGTGGATTATCAAGACTTAAATAAGGCATGCCTTAAGGATGATTTTCCATTACCCCACATAGATCTCTTGGCCAATGCATTGGCTGGTTTAGAGATGGCTTCCTTAACTGATCTGGCTGTGGAGTATAATCAGATCCTAGTTTACCCTCCAGACATGGAGAAAACAACTTTCATCATTGAATGGGGCACCTACTACTATAGTGTAATGTTGTTTGGATTAAAGAACACCAGAGCCACTTACTAGAGAATGACTACTACTATTTTCCAATACTTGATGCATAAAGGAGTGGAAGTGTATATCGATGACACGGTCATTAAAGGTGTTACCCCTGAATTGCATCTATAAGCACTGGAGAAGTTCTTCTTTAGACTTTGACTATAGATGCATATTTGGAACCTCATCTAGAGTCTTCCTCGGTTATATGGTTTTCAAGAAAGACATAGAAGTGGATCCATCCAAGTCTAAAGCCAACCTTAATATGCCACATCCTAAAACTGAAAAGGAGATACAAGGCTTTCTCAGCAGCCTTCAATAGATTAGTCAATTCATTCACCAACTAGCCGACACCTACGGCCCAATATTTGGCTTACCAAAAAGGAATTCCTCTAAACAGTGGATCGAGGAGTGTTAGAAAGCCTTAAAATAGATCAAGAAGTATCTTATGAGGCTGTCAATCTCATAGCCTCTTAGGCCTGGCAAACCTCTACTACTCTACTTGATTGTCACTAAAGAAGCCATGGGAGCCATGCTGGCCCAGATAGCTCTAGATTCACATAAAGATAATGCTATCTACTACTTGAGTAAGAGAATGCTGACACAGGAACTCAAGTATAAGTACATTAAAAAGCTCTACCTAACTATGTTATGGGTTTGCCATAAACTGAGGCACTTTCTGAGGGCATACATTATACATGTCCTCATCAATTAGAGTCCACCCAAATATCTCATAGAAAAGCATGTATTAGACAATAAGATGGCTAGATGGATGGGAGTCCTAGCAGCCTATGACATCAAGTATATTTAGAGGAAGTCCATCAAAGGCAATGTCATGCAGACCAACTAGTTCCTATCCTAACCAATGATCATTAGGAAGAGACTAAATTTCCAGATGAAGATATCCTATTCCTACAAATTGAAACATGGAAACTGTACTTCGATGGAACTAAAAACAATAAAGATTATCGTGTCGGATTAGTGTTCCTTACACCTATAAATGAAAGGTTACCTCTGGCAATCAAACTAGATTTTTAGGTAGCCAACAACAAAGCCGAGTACGAAGCATGTGTATCTGGATTAGAATCAGCTCTTTAGATTGGCATCAAAAATTAGAAGTTTATGGTGATTCTAACCTTATTTTCTCACAAGCCTTGGGAAAATGGAAAATCAGGGAGGAGCAACTGGTTCCTTACCATAAGCGTCTTGTGGTGTTGGCCAACACCTCTGATAATTTATTATTCCATTACCTTCGAAGAACTCAGAATAGATTTGACGATGCATGGCAACTCTAGCATCCATGATAGAAATACATGATGGGTTCATTATCCATCCTATTTCAATAAGTATTAATTGCTAACCAAGCCTTCAGGCTCATTACACGAACATGCAAGTCGAAAAGAAACTATGGTATTGCGACATCTATATCTACCTCACTAAAGATGAATATCCTCAAGGTTCCTCTAAGTCAGAAAGGAGAAACATTATACAACTAGCTGATGGATACATTCCTAAAGGTGACATTCTTTACAAAAAGACAATGAACTGCATTCATCTCAAATGTGTCTCAGATGAAGAGGCAAACAAAGTCATGGAAGAAATCCATGGTGGGACAAATGGAACCCATATGAATGGTTGGGCCTTATCTCGAAAAATCACGAACCAAGGCTACTATTGACTAACTATGAATGGGGACTATGTACGCTATGCCTGAAGGTGCCCAATGTACCAAGAATACTCAAAGCTCCAAAAGCTTCCATCCTCTCCACTCAATCCCATTACTACACAATGGCCCTATACTATTTGGGGCATCGACGTAATTAGCAAGATTTCACCAAGGTCAGCTACTAGCTAGGAATACATCTTAAGAGCCATAAACTACTTCACCAAACAGGTTAAAGCTACACCTTATCAAGTGTTGGATTCCAAGAAAGTGGCTCAATTCATCAAAATAAACATCATCTCAAGGTATGTGTCCCCCTTGAGATCATATCGAACAGTGGCTGCCACTTCTAAAAAGAGGTAGTCATTCTCCTAAATAAGGAAAAGATTAAACATCACGGGTGGTCCCTATACATACCTTAGACTAATGGCACAGTTGAAGCCGTCAATAAAGCACTGGAAAACATACTTCAAAAGATGATAAGTAATCATAAAGGTTGGCACCTACATCTACCAAGCGCCCTACTTGGGTACAAAACTCCTTACAAGTCAGCTACTAGAGCTACACCTAACTCTCTAGTCTATGGAATGGAAATAGTGCTTCCTATAAAGTTGGAAGTTCAGACAACCAGAGTTCTTCAAGAAATTAAGATCTCTGAACTCGAATGGCAACATGCCTATTATGACCAAGTCAAGGCTATTGATGAAAAGAGAATGGAAGCTCTCCACTACACATAAAATTACCAAATCATACTTGCCAAACATTTCAACAAAAGGGTTCGAAGTCACAATCTTCAGGAAGGTGACTTAGTTTTGAAAGAGATTAAACAAGTAGTGCAAGACCCTTGAGGGAAATTCAAACCTCTTTTGAGTGGCCCATACATCATTAAAGAGATCATGTCAAGCGGAGGCGTCATACTGATGGACATCGACGGTAATGAATTCAACTATCCAACCAATCTCGATCAACTCAAGAAGTACTTCATATAGAGTTCTTGTTGTATGAGCATGCATTCAAGCATCATGTTACCAAATAAGAACTATGTGGACTTGATTCTCCAAATTTATCATGTACTTTACTTTTTAAAATATCTTTTGTTAGGAGATATGTAGGTAACCATACAGGCATGATCCAAATCATTTAATAAAATCAATGTTTCATTCTTGTTCACATTTGGGCTCTTTAACATTGCATGCAATAGTTAAAAGGAAAAACAAACATAAATAAATAAAAAGAATGAAACCTGCTAAGCTAAAAACCCAAACGGGCAGCTTAGGCAAAATTTAATGTACAACTTGCTAGATTGAAAACCAAAAGTGGTCTAGGCAACAATCAAGGCAGCTCGTTAAGTTGAAAACCCGAAAGGGTGGCTTAGGAAAAAATTAGAGCTTAATAAAATAAAATAAAATAATTAATGAGGTCTTAATCTTCTTTTGGAACACCCAAAATAAGACATTGAAATAGAAAACAAAACACAAATCAAACAAAAGTCTTATTTTTTAACGGTTAGACTCAGACTCAACCCTCGATCTCAGTCAAGAGAGCAACTCACTTAGCCTTCTCCTTTGGCCAATGATCTTCAATCCACCACACAAGATACTCAGTAGTCTTGCCATGATTCTCACCGGGACTCATCATGGTCCTTGAATTGTCTCTGATCCAATGAGAGAGGATAGCTCTATTCACTCTGTCATTCATTATGGTCGCCTCAAACAAAGGGCCATCTAGGGGCATATCTTGATCATGCCCAATCTGACGAAGCATTTTGGTGGCCAGATACCAAGTCACATGCTGAAAACCAAGCAGACACACACGCTTAAAACCCTGAGTCCTTGGAATGAACCACTTAATAGTGTACCAATAAGGCTTCCACAAAAAATCAGAAGCACTCAGCTCCAATAGCTAGCTAATCCACTCCCACTCAGAGTCAAAATGAATGGAAATCTTCCTAGTGTGATACCAACTTATAGAATAATATGGTCTATCAAGTCTAGGAACAATCATAAGATTGTCGCTTAACCAAATCTAAAATGGTAAAATAATTAAGTCAGAAAGCCTTAAAACATGCTAAAGTAGAAAAGCATAAAAAGGAGGCTAAGTACCTAGAATAGAATCAGATTGATAGTCTAAGGCTCTCTTGAGTTGTAATGGCGATCAAGGCTTAATAAAAATCATACCTATAATTGACTTACCTTCACCTAATTGGAGTATCAGCTCAGCTATCCTTGCATCCCTAAAACCAACTGGGCTCACAAAGATATAGCCCGCAGTTAGTGTGAAGGTATAAAACCTCAATCTGCGAGCCATGCAAATAGAGTCATCCTTTTATTCCTCCCAAAAAATAAGGGCCAATGCAGGCATGTTAACTAAACCATCTTTTACCATACCTGATGCAGCCTTCATGCTCAAATCCAACAACCTCTCAAATGAGTTAAAATAGCCTACCTATTCAACTTGAATAACCAAAACAACCTCAGGATTTATACTAAGAGGAAAGGAAAAATCTTCAAAAATCAAAAATATTTCATGCATGCCAGCCCCAAACCAAAACACATGATCAACAGGATCCCAAAATCGCACACAAGCATTCAGAAAATCCCTGTCAATTTTCACACATCTTAGAGTTGGTAAAGCCAACATACCATACCTCCCGAGGTTGATTATGTGTACTTTGCTCAGCTTCTGGAACCACTCATGCATCATATGATTGAAAAAGGGTTCTATGTTGTGCGCAAAAAGAAAAGAAACTGGCTTTTTTTGAAAAATAATTTTATTCCCTAGTGATTTTTTTAGTTCAGAAATATAATAAATCTAAAATTGCTTTTACAAAAGCCCACAACTAGGGCCCAAATATAGTCAAAGCATAAATCATTTCCCACCTATTACTATCACCATCCAATGCATATCTTAGGAATCCTCTTGATGGAGTCTTTGCCCCAATGCAAAGGTACTATAAATATCAGTCAAAACTCAGAATCTGATATGGCATAGTCACAAGTCTAAAATCTTAAATGAAACTTATGGGTTCACTATCATCAAATTCACCTTCTTCTCGAAGCTAATTTAGATGATGGGGTAGTTGTGAACCCTTAATTTTGCACCTCTAAAAATTTTCAATTGTCTACAAGATGAAAATTTTAAATTGCAAGGGTTTACATGGAAAATTTTGCATATTTTTGTACCATTGCATCCGACCCGTTAATATGAGCCCAATGGGTCTAACTGGACTGAAATTAGACTTCAAATGGACCTAGAAAACCTAAAAATCTGAATCAAATCAAAACTGATCGGACCCAAAAAGCCAAGCCAAGAAAGGTCCAAAATGACAAGACACACATGCGCATAAATGCTCGCGCATGCATAAACCCAGATACGCATGTGTATCACATATTGTACATACATATCTGAGCTCGAGCATGCATAAGCCCTCATGCGCATACGTGGTGCGTGTTACGCACATGTTCCAAGCCTAAAGTTTCTGACACAATTCCCTATAAATTTGAAATTTCAAAATAGACTTAGGTTTCAACCTTTTCCACAAATTTTTACAATATTTTCCCATACATAAAGCCTTCAAAAACATTTTTTTTTAAGCCTCTTAGACACTAAAAATGAATAAAAACACTATAATTTTTGTTCAATCAGTTTAAGGTTTCAGTTCCATACTATGATCACCTTAGTTTCAAACACTTCAGATGATCAGTCCAGTCAATTTCAGTTTAGACACATAGACTCCAGTCCTCTCCAAACACAACAAAGACCTGCTCCAGATTTCTTAAGCCTTCCGACCTGCCGATTCCAAAGTCCCGCAAACAAAAGGTATTATTAGTACATTATGCTCTTTTCACTCAATTTGTTGTCTGTTTTAATCCTTTTAACTCTGATTTAAGGCATCTTTATCATAACTTATTCTTAAGCCCTTTAACACTAGATTAAGGCATTTCATTGAAAATCATTTTTCATAAATAAAATCAAATGAACCCTAAAATTGACTTTGGTAAAACACATTTAAAAAATCATTTTTTATTAATCAAAGTTCAGAATTGATTAATAGTCTAATGGTTAATTGTTTTTATTTAACTAAAATCAATTAGCTACTAAACACCAAACCATCCATTGTTATCTGAACAACCTCCACCCTTCGCGTGAAGGGAGAATGATGTGGTGTTTGATTCTCATTTAAAGGGATACGTCAGCTAACCATTTTACGACTTCAACTCCAATTTTGCATTTTTGTCATTATTTCATTATTGTTGCTTCTATTATTGCTTTATGTATGGTCTTTGGGGAAAGTATGCTCCTCCCATTCCAAGTGATACGTCGACAAGCCATTTTACGACTTCAATTCCAATTTTGTGTTTCTATCATTATTTCATTATTATTGCTTTTGTTATTTTATTCTTATTATTTTTGTTATGTTTATTTCGTTTTCATTATTACTATTATTGCTTTGTGTAAGGTCTTGAGGAAATGTGTGCTCCTCCCATATCATAAGACTGGAGGGGGGATCCCTTAATTTTATTAATTTTAACATGTAATTTATTGCTTTATTTGGGGTGTTGTACCTTCCCTAGAATCTAACATGAGCTAGAGTAAGGACCCTTACTTAGATTGTTGTATTTACTGCTTTATGTGTTTGTCATACACTACAAGTAAACAACGATTTACAGACCCCATTTTCCGACCCAATTTTTTTTGTCGATAATTACTGACCCAATAATGACACTTACTGACCAAATTGTGATACAGGAATGGGAAAAATTAAATAAATTAATAACCGATGATTTACCGACCAAAAAAATGCATCAGTACTTTAGTGACACATTTTTTGGGTTGGTAAGTCGTCACTAAATTGGTGGCAACAATTTATTAGATTCCCACCAATATTATACTGACCAATTAATTGCATCATTAACTAGTGACACATTTTTGGGGTCAGTAAGTGGTCAGTAATTTTTTAGCGTGAAATCAAAATTTTTTTCCTAGGATTGAGCAGCAAATGAAGAATTTTACTGACAATATTTGGGTCAGTAAGGGGTCGCTAGTATTTTGATATAAAAACTCTAATTTTTTTCCCAACCTTCTAATTTTTTTTACACTGGCGCTAATTTTTTTAAGCTTCCCACTAAAACTCACAATACCCAAACTCTCCCAAAGCTCTTGATACCCAAATCTCTACCAAAACTCGTAAATTTCAATTTTCAAGCTTTTTCGGCATAGGGAGGCTATTTTTTCAAAACCAAGCAAAGAATGGAAGAAATTTTTTCTGTTTCTACCTAAAAAGGAAAAACCCTAAAATAATTTATTGCCTCTTCTCTATAAAATAGCAATAGAAGCAAAACCAGACCCATTTACCACCTTTATATCATTACCAAATCTTGCTTCCCTCTATAGACGTGACACTAACCTGGACAGAACCCACTCCTCTGCCAAAATGGACAGCGGTCTTTGAGACTTCCTTCAATCGGTTTCTCCTTCTCCTTCAAAATTAGACCATTCTCAAACCCTTTCTTCTCTGAAAATCATAGATAGAACCCCCTCAGCCCCATCTTTGCCGTCTAGCTCAAGCTCGGCTCTAGTTGCCATTGAATCATCTCTAAACTCAGAGTAGCTCCAGTCATCAAACAAGAATGATAGGACACGCATGTGCATAAATGCTCGCGCGTGCATAAACCCAGATACGCATGTGTATCATGTGTTGCACATGTATATCTGAGCTCGAGCATGCATAAGCTCTCATGCGCATACGTGGTGAGTGTTACGCACGCGTTTCCAAGCCTAATGTTTCTGACATGATTCCCTATAAATTTGAAATTTCAAAATAGACTTGGGTTTCAAATTTTTCCACAAATTTTTACACTAGTTTCCCATACATAGAGCCTCCAAAAACATTTTTTTTAAGCCTCTTAAATACTAAAAATGAATAAAAACACTATAATTTTAGTTCAATCAGTTTAAGGTTTCAGTTCCATACTATGATCACCTTAGTTTCAAACACTTCAGATGATCAGTCCAGTCAATTTCAGTTTAGACACATAGACTTCAGTCCTCTCCAAACACAACAGAGACTTGCTCTAGATTTCTTAAGCCTTCCGACCTGCCGATTCCAAAGTCCCGCAAACAAAAGGTATTATTAGTACATTATGCTCTTTTCACTCAATTTGTTGTCTGTTTTAAGCCCTTTAACTCTGATTTAAGGCATGTTTATCAGAACTTATTCTTAAGCCCTTTAACACTGGATTAAGGCATTTCATTGAAAATCATTTTTCATAAATAAAATCAAATGAACCCTAAAATTGACTTTGGTAAAACACATTTAAAAAATCATTTTTTATTAATCAATTTTCAGAATTGATTAATAGTCTAATGGTTAATTGTTTTTATTTAACTAAAATCAATTAACTACTAAACACTAAACCATCCATTATTATCTGAACAACCCCCACCCTTCGTGAGAAGGGAGAACGATGTGGTGTTTGATTCTCATTTAAAGGGATACGTCGACTAGCCATTTTACGACTTCAACTCCAATTTTGCATTTTTGTCATTATTTCATTATTGTTGCTTCTATTATTTTATTTCTTGTTATTTTGTCATGTTTATTCCATTTCGTTATTACTATTATTGCTTTGTGTATGGTCTTTGGGGCATGTATGCTCCTCCCAGATCATAAGACTAGAGGGGAGATCCCTTAATTTTATCGATTTTAACATGTAATTTATTTCTTTATTTGGAGTGTTGTGCTTTTCCTAAAATCTAAATTGGGCTAGAGGAAGGACCCATAGTTAGATCATTGTATTTACCACTTTGTGTTTGTCATAAGCATATTCACAAGTTCATGCATTCATATCATTATTACTTCCCATGCATACACAAAAATTTCATTTTAACTAAGATCGCATGATTTTTCTTCAAGCTAAAAGTTGTCTTAGAAAATGGTATAAAATTATTTTTTTTATAAAATGTTTTCATATCACGAATCCCTGAACCCCCTTTGGTTCCAAAATGAACAGCTTTTCCAATTAGGGTAGAAAACATCTTTTTTTCTAAAATGGAGCTAACAAGCTAAATGGTTTCTTAACCACCTAAGAAAAACTGATTTTCTTGAAGATTAGGTGGCGACTCTAAACATTTCACACACGATGTGCATGCCAATGAACATATGTGGATGCACAAATGTGGGAACCCAAAAATAATCTATGATGCCAGAGGTGCAGTCTAAAAGGTTTCCTCGGGTCGTAAGGCTAGTAGGTGCGCTTTTCGGGGAATCTCATGGGTCGTTCGGGCGGGGCCTCACAAATATGCTGTTGTAATTCAATGGAATAGCTAATGAGGATCCTCTTAATTTTATTAGGTATTTCAACTCTATCATTTAGGCCATTCCTCTTCAGGGTCTGAATGAGGATCAATTACAGATCAGGTGCTTTCATTATACTTTGAAAGATGCTACTAAGACTTGGTTGATGACTTTGCATCCTAATTCTTTGAATACATGGGAAGAGGTATACACTAAATTCATGCAAAAATTTTATTCCCATCAAAAGACAGTTGACTTAAATACAAAGATCACCACTTTAACTCAGCTAGAAAGAGAGCCTTCCCATGAGGCATGGGAACATTTTAAATGTTACAAATTCAATGCCCATACCATCACTATCCATTGTAATTGCTAAATTAGTTTTTCTATGATGGGCTGAATTACCATAACCAATGGATTGTTGATAACATAGCAGGAGGTTCTATGAGTGAAGCAACCCCTGATAAGGCTATTAGATTATTTGAAATGCTTGAAACTAATTCCTAGTAAAACAATGTAAGGGGTAGGCGAGCTATTACATATGAGATTTCACATGGAAAAGATATGGTTCATTAAATTTCTAAATTGACTCACCAAGTTGAGTTCATAAAGAAGCAATGGAGCACACCGATTCATGTTTTTGAGCTATGTGAGGTATGAGGACTCTATAGACATGGTACTAATGTTTGTCCTGCCGATTTTGATTCTACATCTAATGAGCTTGAGGAAGCTTAAGTGCTTAATGGATTCCAACCTAGAACTCAAAATAATCCTTTTTCTAATACATATAATCCTAGTTAGAGAAATCACCCTAACTTTGGGTGGAGAAATAATAATGCTCAAATACCTCAAATTGTCAAAGGAGGCCATACCAAGGTGATAATTCTAATAATCAACAACTTAGGAGTTTGAGTTTGGAGGAAACCCTAAATAAATTTATTGAAGTATGTACTCAAAGTCAAGAGGTAAATAATAAGAGGTTTGATTCTATGGAAGCTTCAATGAGGAAAGTGGAGACCGAAGTGGGTCAAATTGCAACATATATGTACAACAAGCATCAAGTAAAGATTTTTAGTCAATCGAAGCAAACTAAGGTTATTAATAATAATATTGGCTCTAACCTTTGTTATGTAGGTAATGATGATGAGCAAGAGGAAGAGCATACTGAGGTGCTCAAGGAGAAAGAGGAAGAGAAGGAAAACTCAATACCTTCTAAACTTCACAAGGCAGCTGATCCTTATCAACTGCCTATTCCTTTTCCCTAGAAGCTCAAGGAAGATAAGAAAGATAAAAAATTTGAAAAGCTTTTTAAGATGCTTTCTAAGGTAAGTATATATCTTCCTTTACTTAATATAATCTAGAAAATTCTAGCTTATGCAAAATTTTTCAAAGAATTTAATTCTAAAAATTGTAAGTTGGAATTAAAGGAAAAGGTAATAGTTTCTATGGTTGCAAGTGTTGTTTTCCAACATAAATTACCTCAAAAATCTAAAAGATCCTAAAAGTTTTGTTATAAATATTGAATTAGGAAATGAGGAAGAAGCTAGAGGCATACTTGACTTAGGAGCTAGTATTAATTTGATGCCTTATGCTTTATTTGTTCAAGTAAATTTAGTTAAATTAAAATAAACAAAGATGTGTTTTTAATTAGCTGATAGGAATTTAAGATATCCTTAGGCAATTATTGAAGATATGTTAGTTCAAGTTAAGGGATTAATCATACATGTTGATTTTGTTGTGCTTGAAATGGGTGAAGGGTTAAGTAATAGGTCTGAAATGCATAACCACTAATACTATAATTAATATTAAATATGGAAAATTAACCACGTGTGTACTTAGCCAAACTATTATGTTTTCTATATTTAATAATCTCACACACTATAACACAATTCATATGAAAAATTCATCTATTGATGAATGTTGCTTTATTGATTATGTTGATTCTACTGTGGATGATATTATTAAGAAACATGTTTTTTATGATGAGTTTTAATCCGCACTTACAATTAATAAGGGGACTGAGCTTATAGTTTTTAAATTTGTAAGTTATCTTAATAAATTAAATAATGTTGAAATTGTTAAGAATGATAAGGTTAAGACTTTAGGGTTTAGTATGGAACAAATGGTTGAGAAGGAACCTTCTCAAAATTTGGAGCTTAAAGCGCTCCCAAAGCACTTAAAGTACATATCTTTAGGTGAGAAAAAAACATATCTAGTTATTATTTCCACAAAATTGAGTGAAGATAAGGAAGAAAAACTTATAGTTGAACTTAAGAGAGTAAAACAGGCCATAGGTTGGGGTTTGAGCGATATTAAGGGTATTAGTTCTTCTACATGCATGCATAGGATATTTCCAGAAGAAGGGGCTAAGCCAAAAAGAGAGATGTAATGTAGGTTAAACCCAACTATTAGTGAGGTAATAAAGTAAGAAGTCCTTAAGTTGTTGAAAGAGGGAGTTATTTATCCAATATTTGATAGTGAGTGGGTAAGTTTGGTTCATGTAGTTCCTAAGATAATGGGGATTATGATTATTAAGAATGAAAAGAATGAGTTAGTACCCAATAAAACAGTGACAAGGTGGCACATGTGCAAAGACTATAGGAAATTGAACAATACCACTAAAAAGGATCACTTTCCTTTATCGTTCATCGACCAAATGTTAGATAAGCTAGCTGGTCATGCATACTATTGCTTTCTTGATGGACTTTTAGGTTATTATCAAGTTGCTATTGCACCTAAAGATCAAGCTAATACTACTTTTACATATTCCTTTAGCAAGTTTACCTTTCGATGTATACCGTTTGGTCTTTTCAATGCACCGGCAACTTTTCAAAGATGCATGATGTTGGTATTTTTAGAGATGATTGATGACTACAATGAGGTATTTATGGATGACTATTCTATTTTTAGAAATTCTTTCGATGATATCTTGAACAAATTAGTTTCTCTTTTAGAAAGATGTATTGAATGCAATCTTACATTAAGTTAGGAGAAAAGTCAATTTTATAGTTGATCATGGCATTGTTTTAGGTCATATAATCTCTAGTAAAGGTATGGAAGTTGATAAAGCTAAAATTGATTTGATTGCTAACTTACCCCTTCCCACATCTGTAAAAGGGGTAAGTGGTTTTTTAGGTCATATAGGTTTTTATAAAATATTCATACAAGATTTTTCCAAAATAAGTCAACCTTTGATTAGATTACTAGAAAAAGATGTACTTTTTGAATTTTTTGATCAATGCATGATGACATCCCATACCTTAAAAGAGAAACTAACTTCTACACCTATTATTATTGGCCCCAATTGGTCTTTACCATTTGAATTGATGTGTGATGCATTGAACTATGCACTAGGGGTTATTCTTGGATAAAGAGTTGATAAAACTTTAAGAGTCATATATTATGCAAGTTTAACTCATTCCATTCCTTAACTAAATTATACCACAATTGAAAAAGAGATACTAGCTATAATTTTTACACTACATAAGTTTAGGGCATATTTAGTTGGCATTAAGGTTATAACTTGCACTGATCATTCAGCCCTGAAATATTTATTGACAAAACAACATATTGAAACTAGATTAATTAGATGGGTGTTGTTAATTCAGGAATTTGATTGTGAGATATATGACAAGAAGGGTAGTAAGAATGTAGTTGCAGACAATTTATCTATATTACCTTTTGCATTCATGAATGAGTCTGAATTATGTGACACCACTAAAGTTTTGGAAGCATTACCTGATGAACAATTGTTTTCATTATCCAAAAACCTATGATTTGTGGACATAGATAATTATCTTATTTGTTGTAAAGTTAGGAATAACATGTCATTCCAAGAGAAGGAAAAATTATTTCATGTTTGCAAATATTATTTTTGGGATGAGCCTTATCTATTCAAAATTTTGCAAAGATGAAATCATTCAACGATGTGTTCCTGAAGAGGAGCAAGTTAGTGTCTTAAAATTTTATCATGATATACATTATGGTGGACACTTTGGAGGGAGGAAAACAGTTAAGAAAGTCCTTTAAAGTGGTTTATATTGGCCTACTTTATTTAAAAATGCACATATCTATTGCAAACAGTATGAGATGCCTCTTACTAATTTTATTGTGATTGAAATCTTTAATGTATGGGGTATTGATTTTATGGGATCATTTCCCATTTCTTTTGGATTTCAATATATACTTATTGGTGTTGATTATGTTTTGAAATGGGTGGAAGCAATTCCTACCCGACATAACGATGCTAATGTTGTGATTAGTTTTGTCAATGATTACATCTTTAGTAGGTAAGGAACACCAAGAGTCATCGTTAGTGATGGGGGAAGTCACTTTTGTGACAAACTATTTGAGGAATTGCTGAGCAAACATGATGTTAAGCACAATGTGGCAACTCCTTATCATCCACAAACTTGAGAATAAGTTGAGACCTTGAAAAAACAATTGAAAAGAATTCTTAAGAAAATGGTAAACTCATTGAGGAAAGATTGGTCGAATTGAGTTAATGAAGCTTTATAGGCTTATAGGACTGCTTTTAAGATCTTAATTAGCATGAGTCTATTTAGGATAGTATTTGGGAAGATATGTCACATACTAGTTGAGCTAGAACACAAGGCTTATTGGGAAATTAAAGCATTGAACTTTGATATGGATAAAGCTAAAACTAAAAGGATGTTGTAGCTATCGGAGTTGGACGAGCTATAAAAAAAGGCGTATGAGAGTGCTAGGATCTATAAGGAAAAGACTGAGTTGATTCATGATTGAAAGCTTCTTTGTAAGAAATTCAAACTAGGAATGAAAGTCTTACTCTTTAACTCTAGCATTAATCTTTTTCTTGGGAAATAAAAATCATGTTGGAGTTGTCCTTTCCGAGGTACTTCATACATATCCTTCTGGAGCTGTTGAATTGCTTAACTTTAATATTAATGAAAAATTTACTATTAATGGACATCGAGTTCAGCAATATTTTAGTAGTTTGGATGAAATTAAGGAAATTGAAAGTATTGAGCTTCAAGATCTTTGAAATCATTCACAACGTCCAGCTAAGATGACAATAAAGATTCGCTACGTGGGAGGTAACCCACTAAATTAGTTAGGACGCATTATATTAGTTAGTTTTTAATTCATTTTTGTGTTCATAACCATAGTCATAAAGAGATAATTCATAGATATGGTTTAAGTTGTGATTTCACAGGAAAAAAGGGTGATGAAAGTGCTAAAATAAGTCCACAATAGCATAGGAATTAATTTGTAAAAGATAGAAATATTTTGAAGAAAAATTTGAGAAATAAAGAAATAAACGTGGGTAGGCACAAGCTTTGTGATTAAACCTTAGCCCTATGCGGAAGGAAAATTTAAGGAAAGTATGAAATAGAGACTTGCAAGGGCCAAAATGCCCTAGGCACGGGCCATACATCGCCTCGTGCGAGTTGCTGTCTCTAAATCAAATTGTGGGGAAATGGATCAACAGATTGGCACGGGCCATCGCATGCATCGTGTGCTTCTTAAATCTGTCACATGTAAATCTCTGTATTGAAACTATTTTAAAATTCATGGACTAAACCTTTTTCACACGCCCCGTATGCTCCCTATTTTTAAAGTGTTCTCGTTACGTTTTTAAACCAAAAACATGACACTCATCAGAACTCTTCATCTCCCCAGTTATTTTTCTCAAATTTTCTTATGAAAATCATGTCTTAATCACTTAAAAAAACAAAAATTTTCTTTCCCTAATCATTATTTCTTAGATTGAAAGATTACAAACTTCAATTTTTTTGCATATTTTCACATCCAGCTTACTAGTAAGTCATTATTGATTTAAATTCTATGTTATTTGATTTAGAAACATACTTTAGGGTTTGTAATTGTAATTTTTCATAAATTATTGCTAAGTTATGCTTATATGATCAAATTTCAATTATAATCATGCTTATAATCATACATAGGACTTAGAATTTTTTATGATTTGAGTGTTTGATTGTTTAGAATCTAGGGGCCTATTTTACATAATGTTTCTATATTGATAAAAACATATTTCATTAAGATGTTGAACTTAACTTATGAATGGAATTGATATTTTTCTTTCACTTGATTGATTTGTAATATAATGGGTATATGAACACAAATTAGTTATTGGAATCATGTAAATTCTAGAATGCATATTATGTGCTTAATTAAATGCCTAAGAGAAGTTTAAAATAATGATTAGTGTTTTGGTTAGTAAATTTTTGCTTAAAAGATTCATTAAAAGTTGTTTTGAATGAAATTTGGTGTTAAATATACGATTGGCATGGAATTTTTGTTATTATAGTTTTAGCACTAACTGTTTATATATGTGTATTGGATGTTGCATTTTGCTATTAGTTTTTTTTTCAGATGGCTAGAGACAAAGGTAAAGGTAAAGTGATAGCAAAACCAAAAGGGAAGAAGTGTTCCCGTAGAGTATATAACTTACTAGTACCACTCGTACCACCTAGATCGCTCAATGACACTTTCATTGTAGGGCATACAAACTTGAAGTTATATGACAATGAAAGCAAGAAAAGGTTCTAGTTTTTTGCCAACAGGCTGTTTCTTCCACATTAGCTTATAGATTGGGTTAGTCTAGAGGGAACACCTTTACATGGAGAGCTGAGGCAGTACATTGATCTACTAGGTTGGGATAAATTTCTTTAACATCAATATGTTGGCCTATAGGGAGCTAACATTAGAGTTCTATTGTATATTGAAGTAATAGGGGAGGAAGCATAGCATGTGCAAGTCAATTGAGTTTTGATTGAATGGGAAAACCTATGTTTATACTATTAAGGAATTTGCTAAGATGTTTGGGTTGTATACACGGGAGGAACTCGACTCTCCGATTTATCGAGAGTCTATAACTGAGTGGAGGAATCAAGCAAATATGCAAGATTTGTAGAAGAAGTACACAGGATCACATTGGAGGTGGTGAGCAGTGAGAAAGTGACTACTTATTGGGACTTCCACATAAGGGTGATGCATAATTTGTTGTCCCACACTATTACACCATGACATGATTAGCACAAGACATATTCAAAGAGATGATTGGTTGATTTTGAGTAATATGAGAGAAGTTAATATCGTAACTGTTGCTTATTTCTTGCTAAAGATGTTTATGAAGTAGGCAAATAAGAAATATGGGTATTTGGCTGGGGGTGCCTATGTTTCCCACTTACTAATAAAATTGAACTTTGATTTTAAACCACAAGGAGGTTTAACATTGGATGGAAATCTGATTTTTATGGATATTGACAAGATTCAACAGTTTGACGCAGATTATGCAAAATTGGAGCATCCACCACCTCTTTCTTTCGTTTATGATCCTGCACTTGAGGTACCACCATCTATTACTTCTTCTATTCCTTCCATTTCCATTGATGCAGCTACTCCTAGTATGTTTATTGGACCTAGCTTAGTTTAGGGTGTGAAGGGCGAATACAGAGTCGCGCAGCGCAAGACCGAATGTTGTCCAGAATTGGACAACATTCTGTGTGAACAGTAACAGCTTGGATTTTTTTTTTAATAAAACATTTTCCATGCCAAAACACTTTCGAAATGGTATGGTTTAGATATTCATTAAACTCTTTAACAAATAAGTAAACCCAAAAAGGACCCATACTCAACATGAAGGATCTATCCAATTAATGTACAAAACACAATAGAAATGAAGAAGGTTTAGAATGTATAAAATACCTCTCACCCTCCTACATTAAGCTTCCCAAATGCGAAGCCTCTAGCTTGAGACATACCTACCTTTTTCCAAAAGCTTGTTCTCTAGCTCTTTTCAAGAAGATTGAATCCTTTCTCATTGGAATCACCCAAATGATTTGATTCTTGCTTCTTTAGTTAAGAACTTGAGACTTTAAGGATTACTTTAGACTTTGATGCATCATCACACCCCCTTCCCAAGGGTTATTGAAAATAAGTTTGAGATTGAAGAAGTATTCTTCAATCTAAACTTCCTCTCAAATTTTGGTGTGAATTTGAAGCTTTCTCTCTCTAAACCATTGGAGAAGATGATGAATAGTGAATATGAAACT
>CAOJBK011305451.1:0-18940 GCA_948294925.1 Codiaeum variegatum | reverse complement strand
AAAAGGATAATAAAACCCCAAATATATATATAATCAATCAAACAGTTATGAGAAGCTTACAAGAGGGCCACTGGCTACATATCGGAATCCAATAGATTCTCCATATTCCTTCGAAAAAGCAAATTTCTCAGGTGTAACATACTCGTTGACGGTCAAATGCAATGGCTTTGGCTGCAACAATATGACCACATTTGGATTAATAATGTTCAACTAGTAACATGATGTGACAAAGCCAGCATAATGAATCTCTCAGCACAAACTAGTAACTCAAACCAGCAAATTGCAAAATCAGAATATCTCTGCAAAACTAGAGAACTAATCTTCGTAGGCTTCAAGATAAATTATAATTCATAGCGACACAATGTGCAAACCAAACATACAAGCTAAATAACATGGAAACAAATTTGCATTAAGGTACCTGTAAATATTGTCCAAGTGTCAAAATATCAACATCTATTGCCCTTAAATCACTCAAAGCTTCCTTTAATTCATCATCAGTTTCTCCAAGACCCAACATTATAGAAGATTTCGTAATCATTCCCTCTTTACTGAGCTTTGCATGTTTCAAAACTGATAAACTCTGTTCATACCTGCATTTTCAGGCAACAAATTAGGATCACATTACCTATTAGGATCAAATTGGTTGTTGTGTCGGTACTTATCATATGCACCAACACCATCATGCAACTGGAAAACAATATCTTTGCATATACAAGTCATATTCAGACAAGATTGTTAACGGATAGTATGTTCTACATTGTACATAATGGTACATACATGAAGTCAACCAAGTAAATTTTGATTTTCGTTGACCTAACATTTCAAGAACTAGAGAATTGTTGAATTTAGGTTTTCGTTGATCTAACATTTGAAAACCTACATAATTGTTGAATTTTGGTTTACGTTGACCTAACATTTGAAAAACTAGAGAATTGTTGTTTGAATACTGAGAGACCAACCATCACATTTTCCACAATTGTTTAACTACATTTTAGGTAATTGACAGCCATAGTAGATAAGCCTTAAAATGATAATCAAATGAATTTGCAGTCACAGTCTAACCATCAACATGCTACTTACCCAGCTCGAGGGTCTCTAACAATTCGTTGAAGGCGTTTCACAGTCTCGATATTGTGAGCAAAGACATCTAATCCTGAATGAACCAAAATTTCCACAGCCTTCAAGTCACCCCGAAAATCAGAGGTTAAACACTCGACCATGATATCTGTTTTGAGTTCCTGCAAGAAGACTTACATCAGTCATTAATGTTCATATATTATCCACAACAGCTAGACAACTAGAAAGTAACTCAGCAAAAAAGAAGTCATGATAGGAATAAAGACCTTCATGGCTTGAACAGTCTTAGCAAAATGTCCACTTCCACCATCAGGAAGATCATCACGATCAACACTTGTTAGAACAATATAGTCCACACTACAAAAAAATTGAAAGATAAATCTGTAAAAGAAAAATGTATACGATATGCAAAGATATTAAAAGGAAAGTAGGAGACATCTAAACAAAAAACAAGTTTGAAAGATTATCAAAGCCTATAGTATCTTGATCACTAAATTAGGGACAAAAATAATACTACACATATCTCACAACAAGAAAAGATAACAGAAAGACTTATACAGTGTCTTGAATTCGATATTTCCACTTTACATAATTGGAGAAAAAGCAACCAATCACATGATAATTGGAAGACTCTGATGCAGTAAGCAATAACAATTGACAAGTTAAACCAATAAAGCATTATGATAAAGATTTTAGGGGAAACTAATGAAGCAAAGCACAGGAAAGGAAAATTTTAAGAGTAAGTATATACCCCCAGCTTGCAATAGCTTGAGCAGTGTGTAGAGGCTCCATAGGATCAGGAGGCGGAGGATTTCTGCTAGTTTTAACAGCGCAGAATCTGCAGCCACGAGTACATGTATCACCAAGAAGCATAATAGTAGCAGTAGCAATACCATCACCGCCTCCATTCCAACACTCTCCAATGTTAGGGCACTGAGCTTCTTCACAAACAGTGTTTAGATTCAAGCGTGAGAGAGAATGTTTAACTTGTTCAAATCTTTGCCCCTGTGGAGCTCTCTGCCTCAACCAATCAGGTTTCTTCACATTAGGATCTCTCCCCGTGTGTAGGCCCATTGTTCCACTCTTTGGAGTATCATTATGAGTCTCAATGGCAGAATTGGATGATGAATTCACAGATTGGCATACGATTTTTGAAGGATGGGTGAGTTTGTAGTTCCAGAAAATGGAAGAGAAATGAAAGCATTTGGGAACGGAGATTGAAGGATTAGAAAGAGCAATCTCCATTGCTGTTGAAAAGTAAAAATAAGGAAAAGCTTAATTGAGATCATTCATTTGGCCATGAAATGGAATGGAATGCAGGAGCTCTTTGAGTTCTCCGCCTTGGTCGACATCGAAATACCGAACACTCCCCTTTTCTTTTTTCTCATTTGAATATTGCTAATATCTTCTAAAGCTTTATATGGGCCACACTCTTTTGAAAAACTTTTCTTATGAAGGCCCATTGGCCTATTTGCTGCATAAAGTACTATTTACTAGCTGTAAATGAGCCCATCCAACTTACTGATTACTCTGAATAATTCTTGAATTCGAATTGATTTGACAATTACTCGAAATTGATTTCATATCTTTTGAGATTGTTATGAAAAATTTACTAATTTTTTAGCAGAATTTCTTTGCAATCCTGCAACAAAGTTTAGTCTTCTAAGCTCAAATGAGTGCTCCATACTCCTGTCACCTGACCCTGCCATATATACTCATACATTTCTAAGAACACCACAAATTTCCCCAACCAAAATTAAGCTTATTGAAAATTGTGTACCTATAAACTCAATTCTAATATCCCTCAAAAATTTTGAAGTCTACATGAACAAGAAAGAAGAACCATTCACCCAAATCCATTGTATACATTTTCTATTCCAACTATTCCACTAGTGAAAAAACTCCTGAGAACTTCTCCAGACAGAAATGTCTCTACACCTATACTCGTATCGATTCAAGGAGCGGCTGATGGGTGCTCATTCGAATCTTCTGAATCTGAACCATCAATCATCTTCTCGAGTGAATCCATATCCCCAGCTTCCGAAAGAGTGTGCAGGCGAAGTTTCTCAGCATCTTCACTGTTAGATGGCAAAAGAGGAGGATAAGAATTTAATGAAGTGAAATGCTTATATGCAGAATTATCATCAATTTCAACACTTCCATTCTTTAAAGTAAGTAAATGGATAATAAGCTTACTCTGTGACCCCAAATATCTCCTTCACAACTAGAGAGCTATCCTTTGAACAGAATTCTGGCAACTGCCAAAAATATAGAACAAAAATACAATTTCAGCACCATATAGAAGATCTCCCTTTTCTTTTTTTTAGTTAATAACAACTAAACAACAAAGTTTGACAACCTCAAGAAACAACAGAAATCAAATATAGCAACTTGTTAAATGGAAAATGGACAGCACCAGGATTGATACAGCTTTTCAACATCCAAGGAATGATTGGATGTTTGGAACATGATATATCAGGAAAAAATTCACGGTAGGTGATCTAATTAAGGATTAAGAAGTTGGAGGTCAATGTGTCAGAAATAGCATTAATCTCTCAGTTCTCAGTGAACATATAAATTTGCCCACTAGACAGGTCAAACCATATGCCACCATTATAAGAGCCATAAACTATCAAGTTCTTAGGCAAATAGATATACTAAATTAACTAAATTATTTTCAGAAGGAACTAGGGAGTATTAACATCTAGAAAATCCAATAGAATTATTCACAAAGGATAAGACATGGAAGGAAGAAAGAAACAAACACAAAGTTGCATACTAAGAGATACAACTCGGCAAAATGTGAAACAAAAATTTGAGCGTAAAAGGAGTTACTAAATTGATTGTTCAGCTACTTACCTCAGATAAGTAATAGACCTTCCCAAAAAGGGCCTGCACAGCAAGTTTTCTCTTAAACCCCTTTTCAGAATACCCTGCCATATCCATTACCACTGGGCCTGAAGAGCATAGAAAAGAAGTCAGAATTTGATAACACAACTGATACTTTTCCACTGCATTTATACCTTTCTATGGCTAAAGGTAAGAAAAGATGGAAATTGGTATCCAGACACATTGAATGAGAACATAATCAATTCAGTAATTTCACGCACACCCCACAAACACACATGCATTCCCCCTTCCTCCTTACAGAGAAAGAAACACAAAAGTGAAAAAAACTTGTAAGTAATGTATTAGATGTTTTCATATTGTTTTGAACATAAATCATTTTTTGAAAATGAAACATGTATATCCTTTATTCATAAAAAGATGAAACACACTACATGACAACATCCTTGAAGCAAACACAAGAGGGAGAGTGGAGTTGAGATATTGACCTTGATATGATATCAGTTATCAATACCTTCAGTGTCCTATGAGTTCATTAAACACACGTTGGGTAAGTTTACTGACTGGATACTTGTTTAAGTTGGAGCTTAATTTTATTTTTACTTTGTTGTGTTCGCCTTTTCATATTAGGCTGAAATGCTAGTAGACAAGACCGACTTAAGCATAGGTCTCTAGCAAAGATTGTTAGTGCACAATGCCATCTAATATAAAAGATGGATATACCCAATGCATTTGCATTAGACATAAAGCACTTCCAAAATAACTTACCTTTTTCCTTCACAATCCGCCTTGAGATGTCATTCAAAATTTCAGCAACCTGGAAATCCTCCAACATTGAAGCTTTCCTAAGCAGGATTAAGTTGGCAACCAGTTCTGGATTAAATGGTTTCTCATTCAAAGCATACCGAATGTACTTGCGCAAAATATCCTCCATGCTAAAATCTGTCTGAACATGAATTAGCAATTGCCATCAAACCTCAAATGGTGGTGACACAGATGCTCAGAATGGACAAACAGGAATGAGCATGCAGAATCAACCAAGTATTGTACGCTCCCAAAACACATACCAACAAATATTCATGCAACTTTTGTTTCTCAATAATTTGGGAGGGTGAAGAAAATGGAAGTAAACAAGAATAAACTGACACTGAGCATTCTAGGACTACGTTATGCAGTTGAAGAGCTTAAGCAACACAGGAAAAGGTGCCAAAATCATGAAAATATAGCATGATGTTTACTCGTCTCTGGTAACTCCAACATGGCAACAATGATAATTAAAAGATTGAAAGATACATTTACATTGCTTTGATTAATGCACCACAAGAGGCCAGTAACAAAAAAAAATTGTTTGATATAACAAAAAGATGAAAGAACCAATAATTCATAGACCACATACTATTTGTCAGTCAAAAAATGCAAACCAGCAGCACACTAATCGTGTCTCACCTTATTCTGCAGGCTCTTTAGTGCAGAATGCTGTAATCCATCTCTTCCTTTTTGAAACAACTCATCTATCGACTTGCAAAGCATAGCATTTTTATTAACCTGAACATCAAAAAAGAACAACACTTGTTTAATTTCTCTACAATGCGGATAAATAAAGTGAACAAAAAGAACACAACCCAGAAAAGAGCTTCTCAAAATGTTTGATACCCAAAATAAGAAAAAACAAAAAAAGAGAACACAATAAGTGAGTAATGAATCTCTAAACTGACCAGTCTCCTGCGCTTCTCTCTAGGAGAAGAAAACTTCTTGACAGTCTTGACAAGCGCAATAACAAAAGTGATGCCAGCATAAGCTAAAGGGAGAGCAAGGATCCAAGGCAAGGAGCTCTGACCAACTCTGGGGCCAGGAATCGCCTGAGTTACAGAGCCCGTGAACTCCACCAAGTCCAAAGCTTTCTCTTGAATCCAAGGTAACTCCTCCTCCACCTCTATCTCTTCCTCTTTTTCGACCAATTTCTTATCTGTATTTTTCGAGGTTGATTTCTGGCTGCTGCTGGAACTGCTCTTAGCTGCAGCAGTAACAAGAATTCCTCTGGGTCTCCGTCTCTGCAAACAAGAAGAATTTGGGACTGATAAGGGAGAAAAGGGCTTGGGCGTACAACTACAAGGCAATTGCTTTATCGGAATTTTGGGTCGCAGAAGCAATTGAGATGAAGAAGCAGCAACGAAAGCCATTGCCAATCGGAGCTCGTCTGAGTATGGGTGCTTCGGTCTAACGAAATCTCTCTACTTTAGCTCTGCTCTGGCTTCTTTTCAAACATTTTACTCTATTATAGGTTTTTTTTTTCTAAATTCATTTTCAACAAATTTACAATAGCCAAAAATGAAATTCAGTTACTAAGTGGCATGGAATTATTGTTCTATAATCCAATTTAAAAATTACTAATTTTTGGTAACTTTACCTATTTTATTCCTTGAGATTAAAGGCTATAATGAGAATTACTGACTTCCTTTGGGCAGGGAAACAAAATTGCTTTTTTCTACCATTCCCTTCATAATATTTTCACCGCGTTATTCCCTTCAATATGAGTTTCATAATCCCAATACTGATAAACAAACTACATCTAAATCATCTTCATCATCTTTGGCACATTCATAAACCTCATTTCATTTAATATGTTGAGAAATAGAACTGCAATTTCTACATGGAAGAATTGGTAGCTAAAATAATCAAGTTTCCATGTATATTCTAAAGCTTGGACTTGGGGTGTGGAGTTGGAGATTCCGGTGGAGTTGGAGGATTCCGTGACCATAGAGGAGGGATGATTCTGTATTCTTGGACTGGAGCTTCCTCTTTCTTCACTTCCTTTTCTGAAATGTCTTTGGAAAATGCATTGGGGTTGGCTTTGATGCAATTTTGCAAAGCCACAAACGAATGCACGCAGTCTGAACCCTATGGAGACAAGCAATTGCATAAATTAGTGAATGGAACGCTGACACATTTGGGCATGTTTGGTACCATAAAGACATGAATTATAACATAATCAAATGTAGTTTAGTACAACCTTGTATTACATTCCATTACGGCCAACCAAGTGTATTCTTACTTAAATGCAACTAAAAAACAGTATAGTGATTGAAAAAACCATTCAAATCCATATTTGAACACTTCAATAGCTCTTGTCAACCAATTAGGTTATATAATTTTGCAAGTTTTGTCAAAAAACTAACCACACTTGAGGATACTAGCAACTTGTCCTTGTTGACTGGCAATTTTCAAAAGTTAGACGATCCTAAATCCTTTCATCACTTGAAACAAGGCCAAGGGGCCTGACAGCAGCTAAAACAAACAATCATAATAATAATAACAAAACAAATCCAACAAGCAAAGGTAATATATAAATGGATGTTAAACAACACCAAAATTCTTATTGTCCCAATCTCATTGGCAGCTGAATGGGCAAACTACTAAGGATACTCATTTAGAATGATGTTATAAAGCCTTCATTCCTCTTAACAAGAACTTTGAGCAACTTTATAACAAATGGAGGGAGAGGGCGATGGATATATGAGGAAGACAAAACACTGTGATCGAAGAATGAAAAGGACAATCATCTATAATTCCTTATACATACCTTTTCCTCGGCAGTACTCTTGATAAAACATAGAAATGCATCTGAAAACTGAACCCCACACGAGCTGTTACGCAAGTCAGCTATGCATGGGCATTCTAATGCTTTCTGAGCTTTTGCATCAACAGACTGAAAAATCCACAGTTCAACTAAATTATAAAAGGTTCATAATCATGAAGCAAATAAGGTACACGTGTGAAGTGGATTAACCTCATTCTCATCATTTCCATATGCTGCAGCTTCTGTAAAAGCAATGAAATAATTCATGAGATCAACCCAAATCACACCAACCCTAGACTATCTAAGCTTAGTATAAATGCAGACACTAGGATTGAATTCATCAACAAGCAAAAACCCAATTTCAAGAAAAATCAAAAACAACTTCTCTTAAAATTGTGATTACAAACTGCACTGGATCATAATAAGAGGTCGGTCAAATGAATGAAACAATACTTCTCATATGCAGTTATATTTAATCATACTTGCAACCATTCCACCATGTTGACTTTGTACAAGCCCTAGAACTGTAGACAACATCGGAAGAGCTAGTAAACTAAGAAGAGTTGTTATCTCAAATATATACCAGAATAATCTCCAATTCTAAAGTTGATCTCATCATTTTTTTTCACTAACTGAATGGGAAACCAATAGATGATCTTTTCTTCATTCCCTAATAAGCCAATGGTATAGTGCAATGCAAGAGACTTCACTTATACGGGTTGCTAGCCACAAACATACTAGAACCCATAATGTGCTTTATTATTTGTGTCTTTGATTTAGTTATATATTTCTTAATAGAATTTTCTCCTACAAGCACCCAATCAACCGAAAGAAAGAAAGCATTTTACTGATAAATTCTGTAAAAAAACTAGAGGTATAGCATTTTACTGATAAATTCTGTGAAAACTAGAGGTATCAATGCATTAACATTTCAAAAAACTAGAATAATTTAACAACTTGATAGATTCTAGAAATTGTGAATCAGTTTAAGAAAAATCCTAGCTTTTCCTCAAAACTTGTGAACTTATAATCAACAAACATCAACAAGCTCGTCAATTTTATGGAATGCCCATAGCCAGATTTGAATTATCCGTTAAAAGGTTATGCAAGAGTCATTAAATCGACCGAGGACCAGTAATTGGTTTCATATACAGAGTTGAATGAAAAAAGAAAAAAAAAAGTGTGTACCTGTGAGAAGAGACTCCATTTGAGTAGGTGAAACGGACGAGGAGTGGTGGCTCTGAGTTTGATCAATTGCTGGTGCTGCACCCACCTCCTCGCTCTGAGCTTGACCCATTTTGACCAGAATGAAGGGTTTTCCAGGAAAGCTAACCAGAAAATGAGTTGGAATGGTATGTGGGCTGAGCAGGCCCAACTTCTTGTTAAACCTAACGGGTCCCGCTAAAAACCCAAATTAATTATTTATTGTGATGAATAAATAAATAAAATAACCGGTTGCTTTGGCAAAAATATAACTGGTTGCCTTGGCGCGTAGTTCAGTACAGAAAAAAAGGTGGACGAAACGAACAAAGAAGAACGAATGAAGATGGTGATCGAACTTTAACTCCTCTCTTCCTTTTAGAATTCGATCCATTCATTTGAAAATGGAAGTCCCAGAAAAGATGTCAATGCTTGAGATTTTCATGAAAAATCATCAAAATTCACTGAAATCGCTATTCCTTAGGAAGCGATCATCAAATTCAAGCGAAGATTTCCCCTACGATTCACCGCCTGGCATTTCCCCTACACCTATTCCTCAGCTTTCTCCTCTCGCCAATTCTGTCGTCGCTCGGTGTTCCAAGTAATAATCAAATCACCGATTGGACGTTTTTGTATAAAATTAGTCTAATATAATTAATTGCATTGCAATTTGCAGGATCCTTGGAATCCCTACCCATGAATTACAGCACAATTTCGACATTCAGCTACCGGAGAGTGTTAAGCAGCTTTTAACTTATGCCAGGAACTTTCTCGAGTTCTGCTCTTACCAAGCACTTAATTGTGTAACCAAACGCCCTGATTTTTTGAGCGATAAGGAATTCCGTCGCTTGACCTATGACATGATGCTTGCCTGGGAAGCCCCCAGTATTGAAAGTGAATCGCATCAGCAACTCAAGGTAAGGCATCTCTAGGTTGCTTTCTTTTGGTAGGCCTTAATGGAATGGAATGTAGGAATTTTTACTTCCAATGCATGCCGGTACAGCCTTAGCCTTTGGTAGGATGTAACATAGTGTAATCAAATACATTTCTTATGTAAAAATTCACACTAGAAATGTAGTTGGTTACCTTACAATACATGCTATATCTGGGCTTGCTACAACTAGTCTTATATTGTAATGTAATGCCACTGTTAAATGGTTTTGAGTACAAGTTAAGTCTTTCCATTTGGGATTGGAGTTCTCCTGATTGTGGTTTATGAACTTGTTTTTAGGAAACTGCCTCTCCCAGTCACCGCCAAGAAGAGGATGAGGATGGGGGCTCATTGTTTTATTCAAGTTCCACTAATATGGCAGTTCAGGTTCTTTTCATGATTTCTTTTATATAATGAGGATGAGCTATATTCTCATTCTATTGCCTGCACTCTAATGTGTAATTTTTCATAAAAATCATTTGTTCATTTACAATAATCAGGGAGCATTTATATTCCCATTGATGTTGTATTCTCTATGTCATTAGGTTGATGACACAAAAACTGTTGGCCGAGAGGCTTTTGCCCGCATAGCTCCTGCTTGCGCTGTTGTTGCAGATGTAATGACTGTCCACAATCTTTTTGATGCACTCACTAGCACTTCAGGCATTCGTCTTCATTTTCTTATTTTTGATAAATACCTTCGCAGCCTTGACAAGTATGAACTTGCTCTTTGGTCTCTATTAGTTCTGCCAGTTCCAGTTCTTTATATGTATTTGTTGATGCTTGTGCTAAAAATATCATTATTGAGACTTCTTCAGACTTATCTATAATATACTTATCTATTTGCTGCAGCATACTCTGTTTCTGTCCATACTTTGTGATTCATTTTAATCAGCCCCATTGGTTGCCAAAAGAAATACCCAGTAAAATTTTCTGATATGCATACAAATTGAGTTGTATCCTTAAGAAGACTAAAACAATTGTTTGCCAAAAGAAATACCAAGTAAAATTTTCTGATATGCATACAAATTGAGCTGTATCCTTAAGAAGACTAAAACAAGGGGATGTAGAAGGTATCTATCACATGCAAATTTCTATGATTAAATGTCTGAAAAATTAAGGCATTTGGAATGATTGGTTGGAGACTTCTACTCTAATTACTTTTTCTTGTCTTCCATTCAGTCACTGCAGCATAGGGTGTTTTTTTTTTTTTTTTTGGTTGTTGTTGGAACTATTCCATCTTGAGAAAAAGGAAAATCTTGAAGAACCGATGTCTAATTTATTTTTTAAACAAGAATTATAATACAGCATTCATCTTGGTTTCTGGTTTATTGTCATAGTTGTCCAAGGCTCCTATATCACTTGCTCTATGCTATTGATGTGTGCTTTTCAATTGAAAATGCTAATGATTGTGTTATAGATTTAGGTGAACGTCACCCAGAAGTGTTCCTGGACTTCTGATGTTGACACTGACACCACGTATAGTGAAGATATGTAAATTTGTAAATGTTGTACTTGAGCTTCATTTTCCACAGGATTATCGGGGCTGCAAAAAGTGCATCAGGAACGTTGGCTTCCAATCTTCAGCTTGCTGAGGGAGAGATCATTCTTGATGTTGATGGGACAATTCCCACTCAACCAATTCTGCAGCATATTGGAATCTCAGCATGGCCTGGTAAGTCATTTAATCAGTGAAAGTGGAGAAAATAATCTTCTGTGCACTTGCTGATTCAGAGGCATTCAAATAAGTCATTAATTGAATATGTTTTGCACGTTGGTGTTACTATTTCAACTAAAACTAGTGTACGCATTACTTACATATATAAACATTCATGAATATGGCTGTATTGTGTGTCTGTCTCTATCTGTGTGTGTGTCCATCTATGGGCCTTCTGATGTTGTCTTGCCTGGAGAATTTGAATTGTAACTTTCTTCTAGCCATAGTTATCCTCTTAACAGTTGAGCTGGAACTCTAAGGCTGCTGACACTGTTTCTTTTGGTGGACAATGACATATTAACGCGATGTGAAATTCTATTCATGGAAAATCGTAGGGGTCAGATGAATATGTCATGTTAACTAAATCATTTCTTTGTTCTGTGAAAAATTTCATGTCTATATGTGCTCATATCTTCAAAATCTTAAAAATTATTCCAATGACCTTCCAAGTTCAACCAGAACAAAGACATACAAACTAAAATGTCACATCCCAGTTACGTTAAATGTCATTCTTCTAATGTTTATGATATACCAGTTGTACAGGGACAAATAGTAGTTGAAGTTTTTATTTTTGACTCAATGCCACCTATTTATGGATTTAATTTGGGTTAAAACTTTGTTACAGAATCTGATTACTGATTATATAGCATTTTAAGTATGATGTAGTGCTCTGTGTCAATTTTCTGTTTTGTGCAGGCCGGTTAACTCTAACTAATTATGCTCTCTACTTTGAGTCATTGGGAGTTGGTCTATATGATAAAGCTGTTAGATATGATCTGGAAACAGATTTGAAACAGATCATAAAACCTGAATTGACTGGACCATTGGGTGCTCGTCTCTTTGATAAAGCTGTAATGTACAAATCAATATCAACGTATGTTCTATTTTTATCTGACAGAAATTTTTATACGCTTAATAGTTCCTACGTCTGTAGATCGTCTCAAGTGTCAATGATGTCACTACTTTTATAAACGGAGATCTTCCTTTTAACTTTTTCTACCTTCTTTCTCTCTCTCTCTCTAGTGCAGAGCCCATTTATTTCGAGTTTCCTGCATTTAAAGGCAATTCTCGACGAGATTATTGGTTGGATATATGTCTAGAGATCCTGCTTGCACACAAGTTTATTAGAAAAAACAACTTCAAAGAGACTCAGCAACTGGAGGTACTTGCAAGGGCTATTCTAGGCATTTTCCGATCTCGTGCAGTTAGAGAAGCTTTCAACTTTTTCTCTTCTCATTACAAAACTATGCTTGCTTTTAAACTGGCTGAAAGTCTACCTAGGGGAGATACGATCCTAGAAACTCTTTCAAGTCGCCTAGCACTTGTGAAAGTAATTGCTTCCCCACAAAACATTGATGGATTAGCACATGCAAGACAGCAGCCAACACATTTTCCAGTTGCACTTCTGGCACTTAGTCGACTTGGATTTAATTTACAAATGGATTTAAATCTAGACAGAGAAGCAATGGAGACGGGTGATCTTTGTGCTGGAGAGACAAATCCATTGGAGATAGCAGTGAAAAATTCACTGTCAGATATAGGAAGAGCAAAAGCTGCTCAGGAAACCGTGGACAAAGTGAAGGTTGAAGGGATTGATACTAATGTTGCAGTGATGAAGGTTTCTTACGTTGATTTTCTTCAAATAGAGTTTTCCAGGCAAAAATTGCTTTTGAAATTATTTCGGACTTTAAAAATAGTAAATTTAATTACTTCACAACTTACATCAGTCTGCTTTCATGAACTTCTTATTGAAGCCTAATAAATAATTCCAAACTTGGGAGACCTTGAAAATCTTTGATGATAACAGTTGTTTTTGTGAAGCTCATCCCTTGTAATTTTATGAGGAGAAATTTTCTTCTTTTCACTTAACTTTTTCCTTGTTTGCTTATTGTAGGAGTTGTTGTTTCCAGTTATTGAATTGGCTAGCCATCTTAAAAAATTGGCCTCTTGGGAAGATCCTGTTAAATCAGTGGTGTTTCTTCCGTTATGTGGTTATACTATTTTAAGGTAATTTTCCTTGTGCTATAGTTTTGATGGTGCAGATATCCATATATCACTTGTTAAATTGTCTAACAAGGATATCTATCTCTAATTTTCATTTCTTCTCACTACAGTCCCGCAATATGCCTTACCATCACTCCACATACTGTTTTTTAATTTACATCTGAATTAGCATCTCTCCAATGATATCTAACAACATCCCTGCTCTCTGAAGACATAATCTTTTCCTCTTTTGACATCACAAAGAATATCTTCATTGCATGCATCCCCTGCCACTTGCTGCCCTCTGTATCCTTCTTGAATCATGACTGATAGAATTTGAAGTATTGGTATAGTCCAATGTTGAACAACTTTTAAAATTTTAAATGATAGCTTGAATTAACTAACCAAGTGTGACATAGTTATCCATGATGATGTGTAGGGGTTGGACGAGGTACATATTGCCTTCTATTTTCATATGCTCTGCAGTTTTCATGTCGCTGCGTAAGCATTTCAATAGAAAAATGCCCTTAGAGGCCTTCAAAGTTAAAGCTCCCCCTAATAAAAATGCTGTAGAGCAGCTGCTGACATTACAAGAAGCTATAACAAATGTTGAATCACTAATTCAGACTGGGAATATTGCTCTCCTGAAAATTCGAGCTCTTTTGTTTGCTGTCCTTCCACAGGTACTTGTCGTTGCCATTCTTAATTCTATCAATCTAGGAAAAAGTAGCTAAGAGGAATTGTTTTCTTAGGGGATGGTGATGTTTCTGCTTTATTTTGCCAAATTTATCTACAACTTCTTAAACACAACCCATGCTTTGGAATGAAAGTTGTAAATTTGGAAATATTCAGTACGTTCAAGTACTGGTTCTGGGTTTGCAATGAGATATGTTCAAAACTGAAACGCAGCCTATTTTATGGGATTTACACTTCAAGAAAACATGTGTGAAATAGAAATTTTAACCAATTTGGAAGCACTTCTTGTTCAAACCATTGAATCAGTTGCATCTTTAGAATATTGTAGCATGTAAATGAAACAAAAATACAAATTCATAGAAAATGAACTCCTCATCAGCATACATCACTATATTCTTCTTGAAAAGATTGCCATAGGCATGTCAGGTGTGTTTATGGTACTTCTATGACATAAAGGTTTACCGTGGGCACCTTCTTGAAACTTGTTTTAGTGGTTATTCAACCTCTGCTCTGTGGGGTTCTTTTGTTTTTGCTTTTCGCCTTTTACAGTAAAATTTCTGAGATGGTTTTTGTTTCCTGAGTTAATTTGTGTTTACCAAACTAAACAGATTATTGGCTAATACATATGATTTTTCACTTCTTTCATTATTTTTCTATTTGCCAGGCTACAGAAAGGGTTGCTCTATTATTGGTTATTGTAGCTGCTACGTTGGCATTTATACCTTTAAGGCACTTAATTCTCTTGGTATTTTTAGAGGTCTTCACAAGGGAAATGCCATACAGGAAAGAGAGCAGTGATAGGTGGCGGAGACGGCTAAGAGAATGGTGGATTAGAATACCAGCAGCTCCAGTCCAGCTCATTAAACTTGATGAGAGCAAGAAAAAGAAGTGAATGATGATGCGCATCTCAACAACATTCTTTCGTAAATTGTCAATGCAAGGCAGTCACACTAAAGAGCAAGAGCTTATATAGTGTACATAAAATGGTATAAATTTCTGTTCAATTCAAGTTAACAAGGAGTACAGTTGAACTTTTCTTGCCAATTGTAATTTGATGACACAAGACCTAGAAATTTTGATGGCAAACTACTAATTGTGCTTAAAATGTCAAAACACAATAGTACTTATTCATCCATCCTTGCTTGGTATTCTCAGCAGTAGCATTAATGAACATTAATATATACAAATTTGAAGCAATAGTAACAGAACAAATCATAAGGATATAAAAAATTTTTAATTGGCTATATTCAGTTTTGAATAACTAGAAGTGTGTCGAGTACAATTTTACATTCTGAATTACAAATCAAAAGGACCATTCATGTGGCGATGGTGTAAAATTAATTCTCAGCCATCTACAAAGAGGGTGACAAAATAATAAGGTACTTCCTGCATCAAACATTATCCGGCCAGAATTCCCGAAAAAATGCACGCTCGAATTCCTTTTCTTGTAAATGCTTTTCTAGCTCCTGCATCTTCCTTTGTTTCTTGGAAAGTGCTTTGGACTTGTTGGTGAGTGAGTGTTCCTGAAACTTGAAATAAAACATTCCTGTTAGTGTCATGCCGATGAAAGCAAAAGCATAACAGGTAACAATGAAAGTAAGTTCATCAAGTTGATTTCCTCAATTTATCAATTTCACAAGGCAATACCCTCATGCTCAATCTAGTCATTACACCACAGCAGCAGCACTTTGATATGCTTTCCAAAGACGTTCTTAACCCATGATAATTCTAAGTAAAATTCCAAAAGTAGCAACTACAGAAAATCTTCTTTCTTTAGCAGGGAAGGGTTTGAACCTACGTCAATTGACCAGAAATGCACTTATCACTTGTATTTATAATACAGACACACACTTCCAATTCAAGCTTTAATATTAAGACATTCAAGAACTACAAAATATAAGGACCCTTCATGTTGAATCGGTGTAAAAGAAATTAACAACTATACTTGAACTCAACCACCTGAGACGAGCTTTACGACCCTTCATATAGATATTCTACTATCTAATCCCTCAGCCAGAACTTCTGAACCTTCAGGGCATAAAATTCTCTCAAAATTGCTAAGCTCTATCTATTTCTAAGCAGTGTTCAAGTTTCTATTGTCTTTCTAAAGAGGGCCCCTACTATCAAAAAGTTTTTTCGTCGTCTTTCTAAGGAGGCCCTTACTATCAAACTTCTAAGGGAAAAAATAAAATAAAAGGAGACGCTCAAAGCATAACTTCACCTTCTCATTATCCTTGGAGGCAGGAAAGTCAAGTGGCTTAGGAGTCATTTTCTTTGGCTTCTCTGCTCCTATACCACGTTTATTTTTCTTCTGATATGTTTCTATTGGCTCCAACCTCCCCTATTTTGATCATCAAAAGAATTAATTATAACAGTGAAAGATTTAAACAAGTTGATTAATGTAATCGCATATATAAAAGTTAGAACATTGACAGAAAAGAGGAAGTAAACTGACCTGCTCAGAAACCCCAAGACCAGTACCTTCTTTCCATCCATGCTTCTTCAGGAGCTGCAATCCCCACCTTAGAACAATTAGTACACAATTGAATTCTTCCGGAAACAAAGAATTCATGGGGAATAATGAAAAGAAAAGAAAAGAAAAATCGTATATCAATACCTGAAACCCTATATTGGAGGAATCAATGGCTAATTTCTCTCCCATGACTTCTCCTCCTGCACAGAGTATGTTAGTTATTATCAGGCAAAACACATACACACCAGCCAAATTGCTACTAAATGAGTTTATCTCCTCCATAAAATAGCCTGATTCACGAACACATTTAGGGTACATATTAAGCCCTAATGGAATAGAATATAATGTAATAAATGCATTTCTAATATAAATTTACATTGAAAACGCATTTTCTTACATTTCTCATCATGGCCTATCAAACACACTCTTTAAGTAAGTTCATGAAAGAAGCAAACCAAATAAACTCATTTTCTTGATTCTTATTGCCACTCGTCCAATTTAGTACGTGACCTCGATCAAAGTAAAAAAGGCTAATATCCACTTAATTTTTCTGATAAAGCTCAACTTGTTAATTTCCCCAAAGAATTTTCAGCTTGATTTTCTGCTTCTACCCTCAACTACTGTTTCTGTTATGTAAAATTGTTTGCCTACTTTCATTAATACAAAAAGACAACATGAAACCAATAATTATATGTAGAAAAGAGACTTTCTGTAAAAAGAAAGGCTAAGCTTTACCTTCTCATGAAATTTGCAAAGCAATTCTCAGTCGATCAAAATTAAACCAACTCAAAATTTCAAATCCTCCGTTTTTTTAGGGGAGAAGAAGAGAATAATTGCAACTTATGAACAAGCAAGCAATAGAAAAATATTCAAAAATTAGCAATGATAAGATGAATACCTGCTAAACCAGAGACGATTTGCCGATTCCTTCTAAACAAATCCTTCAATAAATAAATGAGCGAACTGCCTTGTTTTTTGTTTCGTTTCGTGTTTTCTAAATTATTATATTTATTGAAAAAGTCGGTCAAGGAAAAAATTTTGTGAGTTGTCGGCCCATCTATTTACGCCACTGTATATTAATCATGCCCTCCAAATTCTCGAATAAATCGTGGTTTTATTTTGGCATTAACATTTTAAAAATTAATTTAAAAAAATATATATTTTATAAAATATATATTAATATATTTATTTTAAAACATATTTTTATATTATTTTTTAATAATTTTTTATTTATATATTTTAAAAATAATTAAAAATTAAAACTTATTATTGATAAGTGTAAAATTACTTATTTCATAATTGAAGAAGTATTTTCATGGTCAGTCTGAGTTTAAAATTTGAAAATTAATACTAAAGTTGAATTAGAATTGGACTAAAATTAAATTTTTTTATAACTCGAAGAGAAACTATTTCATTTCATTCAAAATAGTATAAACAATAAAATGATGGGGAGAAGTCGCCCACTTTTGATCAGACACTGAATATGCAACCTTACTGAGGTAATTTGTAGCAAAATTCACTAATCCATCAACATGAACAATCGAGCATTCAACAAGCTCGTTCAAGAGAGCAATACAGTCAAATATGATTAAACTAAACAAGGAGTTATCAACAGCCACTGCGTTCACAGCCTGGACAGTAAGAAGATAATCACATTCAACAATCAACTTCCTTAGCCCTTTAGCTTTTAGCTAGCTTAACACTTCTCTAAGGGTCATTACTTCAACGGTAAAGGGATTTTGTACAGAAAAATGAAGTGTAGAGCTTTAGCTGCTTGGCATAGTCCTTCATGATTACGGACAATGAAACCACAACCTCTCGATCTTGAGCTACCAAAGAGAGTTGCATCCACGTTGCATTTCAGGAATCCATCTAGAGGAGCTTCCTACCTATTGTGCCTAGGTACATCTTGTTGTATACAACAAGCAGCCGCTTTTTCTTTAGCTTGAACCCACTGACTAAGATCATTTATGGCTGAGGAGAATATGCTAGCTGTAGATTGGGAGGATTTTCGGCACACTATTTCTATTCTGCTAGATTGCCCACACTATAGCAATAGCTTAAGGTTTAGAATGCACAGATAGCCTGCAAAACATATTATAAAAGCAATCTAAAAAATTTTCCCCCATAATATCAGGAACTCCAAAAGAGCGTAGACCCTATATAGCCTATTCTAATGAGCAAGAAAAGAAAGTGTGGAATGGAGTCTCTTTACACAAATGGCACACAGGGCAAATAGAGTGCACAACGACTCTTTTAATGTTGGTAGACAATTTGCAGCTGCTCTCCATACCATAGTTTTCATTTTTTTTTTGCGGGGGGGGGGGGGGGGGGGGGCAAATTTTTTGGAAAAAAAAAGAAACCCCCCGCGGTTTTAGAAACCCAAAAAAAAAAAACAAAAATTAAAAACAACATGTAAACAGCTTAAACAAAAAAAAA
>CAOJBK011305399.1:0-11403 GCA_948294925.1 Codiaeum variegatum | reverse complement strand
TTATTCAAAAATTTTCAAATCAACGGTGCAACTTTGTGAGATAATTTTCCATTCACTAGATCATTATTCTGAGCATTTAATGTATCGTTTTGAAGTGCTCACGACATAAAATCTGAAACTTTCATAATCTTCCACTTTTATAAAGTGGATTCCACTCAAAATGTGGCTCCATATTAGCTTTTTCACATGCTATTTGTGCAACAGCATAAACATAAGACAACTTGCATTTTGGCAAGTTTGAGTGTTAGCTTGGTTTTTTAAATGCGGATAAATACTTAAGGATTGCTTCTAGAAACACCTTTTATATAGAGTTGAGAGTTTTTTTTTCCTATTGTAATATAATAAATTGTGAGATTTATAATTTAATTGTATTGTAGTCATTTTCTTATATACTAAAGAAAATAGATTTCTGTGGACGTAAGCAAATTTGTGTCGAACCATGTAAATCTTGATGTTACTATTTTTCTTGACTTGATTTTATTTTTCTTGTGTACTTGTTTTTTAATTAATTTATTAATTTGATTTTTTTTTCAAGAAAACTCTATTTAATATAAGTATAATAATAATAAATATATAGTAAAATGAAATATAAAGAAGTTTGATAAGGTTTGTAACCCTTTCGGGTTGAGTAATATAAAGTTTGAATTCGACTCGATTGGCTATTCAAGTATCTAAACCCCAAGTTTAGATTGATTTATATCGATTGATTTCTACGTCACTTTTAGATTGAGCCCAAATAGCTCACAATTTAGCTTGATGGACATACTTTTAATTCCAACTTTGAATTTGGGTATTTACTGCATTTTACCTGGTATTTAAAGGATGATTAAAAAAGAAATTATTAGTTGATAGTAACATTCTGGTTAATAATCAAATACATATTTTGATTAAGCCACTCTTTAAGTTATTTCTTTAACATGTTTTTTTTTCATTATCATGAATAAGAATTTAAATCAACCTAATGTTTAAGAATTGAGTATTTATTTTAGTATAGGAAAAATTAAAAAGATTAAGAGCTTCTTTTCTTGAAACTAAGAGTAAGAGCTTTTTTTTTTTTTTTTAAAAATCCTATTAAAATTAAATTTCATCAAATTAAGACTTTTGTTTTTTCCAAATAATATATAACTTCATTTATGAATAAAATTATAATACAAAATGAACTCTAAGTTAGTAGGAGATTGTTTGCCTCAAAATATACTGACTAATAGTGACTGCAAGTATACGGGTTATCATAGTATGTGATGAGAACCAAGGTCGTATCTCCCAAGGATCTAAAGTTGTTCAACTTTACTATTTTATTTCTTAAATGTGCAATTTAAATTTAAAAAGGAATTTGAAGTTTTATTTTGAAAAGAAAGTAATTTAAAACAAGTAAATAATGAATTTTATGGATATGCAATGACATGAATAAGTATACAAAATTTGAAAATGCCTAGTCTATCCTTTATGATTTTGTACTGTTAACTCAATTAATTTGATTTAACTCTCTAATTATTAATGCAATTATTCAATTAGAACTTATTCTACTAGAAGTAATGTAAAGAAAACATGCATCAATCCAAGGTGTTAAGACTAACTCTTATATTTCTAATTCATTTTAGAATCTCAATTGAATAGTTCTATGTTTATATTTCCACTCTCGTTCCATCACCTAAACCCTAATTTAACTAATTGGTGATTAAGCAATCAGTTATTAGAATTAATTAAATTCAATTTAGCAAAAGTTTAACCTAATTAATAAGTTAACAGCAATCAATCATATCATGACTACTTCATGCTTCAATCTCTAGACAACAACGAATTTAGTTCATGGCTAATTTAATTCTCAACATATCAGCAATAATTCTAAAAGAAATCATGCTTAATCTCTTAATGCACAAATAATCCAAAGAACTCAAAGCAATTAAGTTAAGAAAAGAAACCTCAATTAGACTACAGAAAAATCCCAATATCCTTCATGAAAATTCAACTTTAATCTTTAACACAAACCGAATTGATGAATAATAACAAAAACAATGAAAAACATAAAGAAAACAATCACTCAAAGTCAATCTAAAGCAATTCTAAACTAATTATCTCTTAAGAAATTTGCTTAGAATGGTTCGGACGAACTTTCTATCTCGAATACACTACTAGTACTCTTTATATAATGAAAAATAGGTTTTAAGATGTCTAAAACATGAAAAGAATCATTTTTCTACACTGACTTGAAAGGTCAGCATGACCCATATTAATGCACGCACAGTCCCATGCAGTTTATGATATGCCCCGTGCAGATTTTTGCTTCTCTGCATAGGAAAAATTTCTTTCATCTAGTAAGGCACACGACCCCATGCCTAGTATGCACGACCCCATGTCAATTTTTGTAAGATGTGATTCCAAATCCTCTTTTCATAATAAAACGCATGGGTCACTACACGACCCCATGGTAGTTTCGTACGACTAGTGCCATCCATTACTTCATATAATCCTTCAATGTCGTAACTGGCACAGGCTAGCAAGCATTTGGAATGGCCTAGGAAGCCATTGGCATGGCCCGTGCCATCTCAAAACCTTCCAAAACACTCTAAAAATTGCTCCAAGTGTATCCACTCACTCAGGTACTTAAACTTATGAAAAAATAACTCTATTTTTGCAAAGTTTCCTGAATTTCTCTAAAAAGCACTTAACAAATACATCAAACACAATTATTAGGTAAAAATAAACTTAAATGTATAAGGAAAATATGTAAAATAAGAAAAAAAATAGAGGCTTAGACATCCAATCAAGATTTAACTACCTTTTGGCAATGACTCTGGCTATATAATATGCGGCTAAATTAATTCTTCTACATATCTATGATATGTTACATGATGGAAACTGTAACATAATTTCTTTTATCAAAACTAGCTTGGATTTCTAAAGGACTATCTTCTATTAGGACAAAAAGAGAATCCACTAATAATTTACAATCTGATTCAACTTGGATATTTATCTAACCTTTAGATTGAACCAATTGTATACCCAAAAGGAGAGCTTCTGATTCTCTAACAAGAGCTTAAGTATCAAAGGAACACCCGATAGACCCCAGAATCAATTTACCTTGATGATCTCTGACTATAGCAGCAACTAAAAATTTATTTGTTACTCTATCAAAATAAAAGTCCACATTAATTTTAAGAGAATGCTATTAAGGAGGATTCCAATGCAATTGAATCTCTTTAGAATTCCTATTCAACATAATTTGACTCCCTTTAATTTGCATCAACTTCTGATGAAGTTTGAGAGAGCTCATAAATATTTTTTGGGGATCTAAAACCATTCCTTTAAAAATCTTCATATTGCTTCTCTACCATATATGCCAGAGGAAGTTAGAAATAGCCTAAATAGGATTTTCAAATCCTCTATCTAAAAGAGCCTGCACCACATAAGACCACCACTCTATAAAAGATTAAACTAATTAGTATAAAAAATAAAGTTCCAAGGGCTACCAAACCATGAAACTCTTGCATGGTCAAAACCAATAATAGTATATAAAACATTATTTTTATCTTTTTTATAGAGATCATCATCAACAATGGCTCTACTTTTCAGTTTGGCTTTTATAGGATGGCCATCTCTAATTTTCCTCCATACAAATGTAGATAACTTAGGATAGGACCCCAAACTCCAAACCTTTTTTCCAAATGGAATCTCCACTGGTATGCTGAAATGAGACATTACTGCCCACCCTATTCTTTAAAATCTTCTTGTATACTAATTTTGTTGTAAGATTTCCAGACTTAGTACACTTCCATACCCACTTATCAGAAGCAGAATGAGTGCCAATCAGAATTTGAGCAATATGTTCCTTCTTTTGAATAGAAAGGAACCTCTCAATAATTTTATAATTCCAGTCATCAGTTGGGGTAATCAAATCTACAACTAAAAAAGGAGTGCCTTCCCAAAAAAAAAAGGCTCAGGAGTTTGAATCTAAAAATTAGGTAGACTATGGACCCAAAGATCTGTGAGGCCCCATCCGAGCAGCCCGCGGGATCTTCCATCATACCTATGAGCTTGTATCTTGAAGGAAACCAACTGTTGGGTGCCAGATTGTGCATGGCATCGTGGATTGTGGTCGGACCCCACATTTGTGAATCCACATGTATTCGTTGGTATGCACGTGGTGTGTATGCGTTCATAATCGCCACCTAATAGATTTTCCCATGGTGATTAAGAATCCATTAAGTTTAACACCATTTTAGATAAAAAAAATGTTTCTAACCCAAATGAAAAAGGTTGTTCTATTTTGAACTAGAGGAGGCTCAGAGATTTGTGATTTGATAAAACAATTTTTATGAAAATATAGATTTTTTCCATTTTTACATAACAACTTTTGGCTTTAAATTGTGTGATTTTGGTTAAAATTGTTTCATGTATGCATGAATAGTTTATCATAGTTCATAAATAGGATAGCATGCTAGAATGATTCATGAACAAACATATGATACATATGACAGTCACATAAAGCAAGTAAAACAGAATTAGCCAGGGGTCCTTCCTTTAGCCCACTTCAGGTTCTAGGGAAGGCACAACACCCCAAAATAAAGCAGTAAATTACAATTTGAAACCAATAAAAACTAGGGGATCTCACCTCCAGTCTTATGATCTGGGAGGAGCACACATTCCCTAAAATGGCATTCATACACAAAATGAAAATAAAGCAATAATGAAAAATAACAATAAAAATAATTACAACAGTTTAAATAATGAAAAAATAACACAACAAAATATGATAATAAAGGAACATAGGAAAATTAAAGGTTTGGAGTTGAAACCATTAGAAGACTTATCGGCTTAGCCCTTTGAATGAGAATCAAATCCCACGTTGTTCTCCCTTCTCATAAAGGGTTAGAGGTTGTCCTGATAATTGTCGCTGTGTTATACCACTAAAAGTTGCTGATATGCTACGGATTATCAATAAGATCACTAGGTTGGCACCATCCGAATATTGTAATAATGATTATTTTAATGCCTGAGAGTGGCTTATATTTATTACTTACTTTATATTATTAAGCTCTACTTATTGGTATAAGCTTCTAATTGACAAAATATGATAAAAAAAAAAAAAGGGAAAACTGATGGCTTTGCATGAATACAAAAGCATAGAATTTTGAGTGTTCATGCTAAAAAATATAAGTAAAATATATATTTCTACATACATAAGAATAAGTGATATTTTTACGAGTTGAAAAGTTCATGCTAAATAATAAAATAAAACAATAGTAAATATAAATGGTTTTAATAATTAAAGAACTCAAGAGAATGCTAATATAACCCTACATGTTGAAGAATCCATATGAACATAAATATTAAAAAAAAATCTATCTGAGGAAGAAATTTGAAAAAGGAATGGAAATATCGACTAGCTATTTGAAATAAAACAAAGTATGTGATGATGATAAAAATCCTCCAGAGAGAAACATCAAAATTTATGAAACAGACTTTTATAAAAGTACTTCAATAAATTTTCATGAGTTATTCAAAATAAAATTCTAAGCTACAAGAATCATATTAAGAAAATGGGAAACAAATCTTATATAAAGTACTTGATATCAAACTATATAAAGGAGAAACCCACCAGAATTTTGAATATTGACAAATCTTAGAAATGTGATCGAAATCACCAATGCAAGAAAACTCTAGGATCTCAATCTACATGTGAGGCTGATAAGAAGCATAAATATTACAAAGTGTGAATTCTTGCATATGTATAAATATATGAGGAAACCTTGGATAAATTTCATCAATACAATGAAATTAATAAATAAATGCAAAAGAGTTAAATAATTCCTTGATCCAAAGCTATTATAGAAATTTTTGATACCTCTAAATTCTTGATAACAATCAAAAGAATCAATTTCTAAATAGAGATTAAAACATTAATTATAGTTCATGAACCCACTGAATCCAACGCTCGATAAGGTTTACTCCCTTGCTATTTTTCTGTAATGCCTCATTGAGTCATAGACTCATCCAATTTTATTAGCATCTACTTTCCAGTTGCAAGCGGAAGAAAAAACAGATGCTCAAGAGACTAAGAACGTGAAAAAGGGTCGAGCTAAGGTAATGAAGGTCATGATTATATTAGATAGATGCCCATAGCTGAGAAATATTGTAAATTAATATGTTGTAATTTTATGAGTTCAAAAGTAAAATTGTAATGAGATATTTAGACACTAGGCGACCCTGTGGAGGTGAGTCCATTTTGCATGTTAAGTTAAGATACATGGTTAAATGGAAAATATCTAACAACTAGATGAATTATTAGGGTTCTATGGGGTTTCGGCTGTGAAGTACGAACCTTGAGCCCTAGGATTGTCATATCTCTTGGAAATGGGATGTGACGGTTATCCTTTGACATTACATAGTCAATGGAAATAACTTTAATAGAGATTAGTTGTCTAATGATATTATGTCTTTGATGAATGTGTCTAAACTTACCATTATACATATTGCTCTGTGCCCTTCCAATAGCAGATTGATTATTGTATACATATTGTTAGCATAGGCTTTGACCACTTCGAAAAACCCTCTAAGAAGTTTTTAAGCCATTTTGCTTCCTTACCACATTTATCTAAAGCAATGAACTCGAATTCTATTGTAGACCTGGTGATTACTATTTGTTTAGAGGATTTTCATAACACAATTGCACATGATAGTGTAAATTTATAGCCACTAGTAGACTTTGAGTCTTTCATATATGAGATCCAATTAGCATAAGAATATCCTTTCAATATCGTTGGTTCTCTAATATAGTGCAACCTATAATTATGAGTATATCGAATATACCTAAGTATTCTTAAGATATCTTTCCAATGATCGACTCCTGGATTACTCGTATATATGTTGAGTTTGCTTACTGTATAGGCTAAATCAGATCTTGTACTACAAGTTAAATATATCAGACTTCCTATAATTCTAGCATATTCAACTTGAGAAGCACATTCTTCTATATTCTTTTATAGGTGTGAACTCCTATTTAGAGGAGTTTTTGATATAGCCATATCATCTTTGCTAAGTTTCCAAGAATTTTATCTCTATAATGAGCTTGACTTAAAGTAAGTCCTCTTAAAGTCCTTAAAATTTTAATTCTCAAAATGATATTGTGAGGCCCAAGGCGAATGCCTCGATGCATGCCTAGAAATTTAGGGCTCGAGGAAACCACCCACCTTGGGTGGAGTACGGGTGATCGTCTTAGTGCATGGTACATATGCAGGAAGATCCATATCGTCTGTTATAGTGTATGTGCAATGTGTGATTGTGAGTCGCCACTTAATATTAATAAAACGAAGGTTTTAAAGGTGATTAAGAAACCAATTGTTTTAACTCAATAAAATTATTCGCATCAAGCCAATTAAAAATTGGTTTTACCTACGAACCAAAGCTGGATTCAGAGGCTGTGAGTTTGGCTTTAAATCTTTTAGAAAAATGTTTAATTTTTAATCTTTTAACTAAAAATATTCAAATTTGGATTAAAATTGGATTTTGTGTATGCATGGCAGTTATAATATGATGAATGAACAATTATTGCATGATATAACATGATACATGGAAGAATATTTATGAATGACATAAATAACTTGATAACATAAAGAGAATAATAAAAAGGAAATAATATGGGTCTCTCCTCTAGCTAGAAGTTACTAAGGAGAGTACACATCCCCAAAGGCAGTAAAGAAATAATATAAAGTAATTAAAATTAGATACAAAACAAAATATTGCAATAAAGGGGATCCCACCTCTAGTCATAGGACATAGAAAAGGCACACATTCCCTACATATAAAAATAAATAATAGACATAAAAATATCAAAACAAAGAATTCCCAAAAGAAATAAAATAATGCAAATAACTAAAGAAAAATAAAAATAAATTTTTGTTGGAGTTGAAGCCTGGAATTGGTTTATCGGCATATCTTGTGGAATGGGAAATAAACCCTACGTCATTCTTCCTTCCTATGAAGGGTGGGGTTTTTTTTTTTTTTGAAAAGATGTTAGTTGTTTGGTTCATAAGTTAATTGATTTTATAAAAAATTGATTAACCGAATATATTATTAAGTATTTCTGATTTTACTTAAGAAAAATAATTTTAATGGTGAACGCCTAGATTAGTTTTTAGGAATTAATCAGAAAGAACAATGCAAATTATTATCATTCGAATACTACCTTTTGTTTGTGATGATGAGGAACAAGAGGATCAGTTGGCTCCACAAAATTGGAACGGGTCCCCGTAGTAGTTTAATCATAAAATCAGACAGTGGTTCGGTGTCAAAATTGATTTTGAGTAGAAAATTTGACAAATATTTAGATCATAAAAGTTGGTGAAAATAGTTATTAGAGGGTCCTATCTATAGAAAAATTTCAGCTTGGCTTTCAAGAAAAGGTCCACACTCACGCGGAAGCCCTTATACTCAAGCGGAGCACCTCGCATATATGCAAAGCACCTCGCGCATGCTAAAGCCCTTATGCGCACGTGGAGTACCTCGTATTCATGCAGAAGCCTTTGTATGCATGCAAGCTACCACGTGGTCTATCTCAGTCTAATTCAATTCAGTCTAATTTAGTTTAGTTTGGTCCAGTTTCAGTGATTTCGCAATTTCATGCCCGTTATGAGTCTGATTTGGGCCCTGTTTGAATCAACGGGTTCGTATCGATAGGTTGGATCTGATGGTAAAAATTAAGGGTTAAAGATATCAGCAAGCCCTATTTCTTTCATGTCAAATTTGGACTTCAACATATTTTTGGTAAATTTAATCATGTACTCATCACTTCTAACTATGGACATATCATCAACATAAAGACATAAAATGATATAACCCTTTTCTACCTCATTGACATAAACATATTTGTCACATTCATTTATTTTAAAATAACTTATAATTATTGTATGATCAAACTTTCCATACCATTTCTTTCTTTTTTCAATCCATATAATGACTTCACTAACTTATAGACTTTCTTTTCTTTTCCTGGAACAATGAAGCCTTCAGAATGTTCCATGTAGATTTCATCATTTAAACCTCAATGTAGAAAGGCTATTTTTGCATCCATTTGATGTATTTTAAGATGGCACAAAGATGCAATAGCAATTATCATCTAAATGGAGTTTATTCTTGTAATATGCGAGTAATTATCAAAGCAATCAAGGCCTTCCTTTTGCCTGTAACCTTTAATTACAAGATTAGTCTTGTACTTATCAATTGGTCCATCTGCTTTTAGTTTCCTTTTGAAAATCCATTTATACCCTAATAGTTTACAACCTGGAGGAAAGTCTACTAACTCCTAGGTATGATTTTACAAGATTTATTCAACTCCATTGTTAATGGAATCTTTTCATAAAGTTCCTTCAGGTGAAGTTATAGCTTCCTTGAAGCTTTGAGGTTCACTTTTCTAGTAAATAAGTAAAAAAATCTAAACCAAATGATTTTTCAACCCTTGCTCTTTTACTATGTTTGACCTTGACCACTTATTCTTCTTCATGTATTTCTCCTTCTTATGCATTTTCTTCATCTTCATCAATACTATTTTCAATAATAGTCTCATGAAGTCATTTTAATGCATTAGAATTGCATGGAAATACATGCTAAAAGAATGATGCATTCATTGATTCTATTATCATATTCTTGTGATTGTTTAGGATTTTAGACTCATGTACAAGAAATCAATAAGCACTACTATTTGGTGCATAACCAATAAAAATGCAATCTATGATTTTTGGTCCTATTTTTACCTTCTTTAGTGGAGGAACAACTACTTTAGCTAAACACCCCCACACTTGTAGTTTTTTATAAGAATGAATCCTATTTTCCACAACTTATATAAGGTTTTATCTTTTTTTCTTTTGAGATATCTTATTTAAAAGATAGTTTTCTGACAAAATAACTTCACCCTACATGTTCTGATGTATACCAGAAGTTATTAGCACTGTTGTCTTTCACTCTATAATCCCATTAGATTTAGGAGAATATGGAGTTATGAATGTTAGCAGTGTATGCCCTAGAACTTACACTCAGCATGTGCATGTAAATGAAAGCCTAACTGGCTTTAATATATATGTTATTTAAGTGATAACATTCCTTATATCAAACGTATATATGTCCCTTAAGTATTCTGTAGGGAATATATTCTCATAGAGTTTGAGAATATGAGTGACATATTGCCCTTTTAACATATGCATTAAAGGTTTTTCATGGTCATAGGATTATTGGTAAGGACGCCATTTATCCAGAAGACCATCACCTCTGTTGTCATCCATGATGAGTATTAGATACTTATTGGTATAGAGGTAGTGTGTCTCATGCTATAGACATTTGATGTCTCGATAACTCGTGAGACACTCATGAGATGAGTAAGTTGAATAGTGATGTTAGATGATGGATACATGTGTCATTACCTACTAGTCAATATTGCATTATCCAAATCACGATTGCGCATATAATCCTTAAACTTGAGGTGACATGTTATCTGGCTTATTGAGGGCTATGGTTTATTACTACTTATATACTGATGCTAGTCATGTATTGTTATATGGCATGTGGTAGCCATAATCAATGGTATGTTGGGATAAGTGTTTAACCAAGAAAGGATTCATTAACTTGGGTAACCAAGGAAGGAATATTTTGACTTTTGGTTGTTCTTGATATGTAAATCCCTAGCCAGGGTGGATAAGGTTCACTAGAATGAGATTTTAGTAGGAACTGGTTTATCGAGAACTCAAACCAGATAAAGGTCATATGATCTAGCACATTGCATTTGACTTCTTCCATGACCCTAGCTAAGATTGGGAATCCGTAATGAAGGGATTCGAGTACACGTAAATTATGATCAAGAGGTCCGTGCTAATGTTGATTATATAATCACCAACATTCATTTTCTAATTAGATAATCATGGCATGTTATACTAGACATTACCCATGACTTATAGGACTAAGTGTAGAACTAGGTTAATACACTTGGTAAGAAGAAAAGAGTTTCTTTATCCCATTACTAATTATAACATAAACCTAGTAAGTCATATATAAAATGGTAATTCCCATTAGCTTGTATATATCATAATAATGATTAATTAAAGTGTTTAATTAATTATTAATGATGATAGATTTGAACATGTAATTAAATTTACATGATGCTAGCAAGTATGGATGTTTAATTCATAAAAAGGCACTTTCAATTAAGTCTTAGTTTGTATGAGATACAAATGGGTTTGACTAATTGAAATGGTTTTGTACAAATAATTAAAATAATTAAACTTAACATGAGATGTTAGCTTAATCCACAAGAGATGTGGTTAATTAAGGTTTATAGGTGATTCCTACTAATTATGACCTTTATCTTGTTGATTAATTGACAAATCAAAGTTAATAGGTCAACAAGACATAATCCCA